>CAJQZP010000885.1:25315000-25417500 GCA_907164705.1 Parnassius apollo | reverse complement strand
GACTTGACGCCTTCCAGCCTCCCGAACCAGCCGGTTTCCGAAAAGGCTTCAGTACCATAGACCACATACATACCCTGCGGCAGATTGTACAGAAGACTGAAGAGTACAATCTGCCACTTTGCCTGGCGTATGTGGACTATGAGAAAGCCTTTGATTCCGTCGAAATTTGGGCGGTGCTACAGTCCCTTCAGCGGTGCCAAGTTGACTGTCGGTATATCGAAGTGCTGAAGTGTTTGTACAGTAGGGCTACGATGGCTATCCGAGTACAGAACCAGAGCTCGAAACCTATCCAACTGCAGAGAGGTGTAAGACAGGGTGACGTTATATCCCCGAAACTCTTCACCGCTGCATTGGAAGACGTTTTCAAGCTACTGGACTGGAAAGGATACGGTATTGACATCAATGGCGAGTACATCACTCACCTTCGATTTGCCGACGATATAGTCCTTATGGCAGAATCGCTGGAGGACTTAAGCACTATGCTCAATGACCTCAATAGTGCCTCCCAACGGATAGGTCTTAAGATGAACATGGACAAAACAAAGATCATGTTCAATGTCCATGTCACACCTATGCCGGTAGTTGTTGGGAGCACTATGCTCGAAGTTGTTGACGAATACGTTTACCTGGGACAAATAGTCCGACTAGGTAAGTCCAACTTCGACCGAGAGGTCAATCGACGGATTCAACTCGGCTGGGCAGCGTTCGGGAAATTACGACATATCTTCTCGTCAGGTATACCTCAATCTCTAAAAACTAGATTGTACAACCAGTGCGTGTTGCCAGTGATGACTTACGGATCTGAGACGTGGTCCTTCACTGCTGGCCGTATGAGGACGCTTAAGGTCGCTCAGCGAGCTATGGAGAGGGCTATGCTCGGAGTTTCTCTGCGTGATAGACTCAGAAATGAGGATATCCGCAGTAAAACCAGAGTGACCGACATAGCCCAACGGATTAGTAAGCTGAAGTGGCAATGGGCCGGCCATATAGCTCGAAGAACCGATAACCGATGGGGAAGAAAGGTTCTCGAGTGGCAGCCTCGTACCGGTAGGCGTAGTGTAGGGCGACCCCCCACTAGATGGAGTGACGACCTGGTAAGACATGCAGGAAGTCGATGGATGCAGGTGGCTCAGGACCGTGCTTTGTGGCATTACTTGGGGGAGGCCTATGTTCAGCAGTGGACTTGTGAAGGGCTGTAATGATGATGATGATGATGAATTAAATAGGTGTATACTCATACTTCAGGGGTGGTTGGAAACATATTTCACACCTAAGGGTAGCAAAATAGGGGATGATTTTTTTAATGCAACTATTAAGACGAAATTGAGATTTTAATATTCCTTAGTTTACTCAAAAGGTAACAAAAGAATTAAAAATGATTTCACATTTCGAAATCGGGACTCTAAAAAATTTCATACAAAATGTCTTAGCACCGACTTCAGAATAAGGAATTATATCATTCCTTTAAATAGTTTGAATTCAGCTTCAAATTTTCGTGAAAATTTAAATTATATTATACAACTGAATTGACAAACGAAAGAACAGTCCACATGAAAGTAAGTGGATGCTGCAGCGAAACTGCAAGTAACTTTGAAAAACAAAGAAGAAATGCGTCGTCAGAACTAAAATGGTATAATTTCACAGACTATAATATAAAGGTTCTCTACACCTGTCAGACCCGCACGTACTGCTGCTTTGCAGCAGAATTTGTAGGAAAAGGTTCTCATTACCTAGTAAAGAATAAATAATTCTTCATCTACAATAAAATAAGCACTGAGTTGGAAATATAGCTTCAAAAATGGATTGATGTGGAGGAAAGGTGTTCGCGAAGCAGTTTTTTACCACTAATCATGCTTAAGAGCGACTAGATAGCATGATGACCTGAAGAAACAAGCAATGAGTCGATAATGACTCAGGCTTTGTGACTTGTTATGACCATGATTTATTAATCAACATAATGGTGTACTAAAATATCCAGTTCGAAATAAATACTTCTTTGTATTTTGATACACAAGTAAGGATACGTAACGTTAAGCGAAATAAAAATAAAACAGGGATATTAAGATAAGAGCTACCTTTGAAGGATATCGTAGCCGAAAAGAGTAGACGATGACACTCCACGATGACGTGTAGCTCGGCGCTTTGTATTGTTCGTCTCGGCGTATGTACTACACTTGCATTTGAGTTTACTACGGAATGAGAAAGTGGAACCAGGAAGTGGAATGTAAAAATATACTTCCGTACATTTCGTTAAAAAACAGATGTAAACAAGTTGAAAAACAGCAGCTAGAAACGAATATGATTGTGAAATATGCCACAGATTATATATACAACGTGTAATAAAACCCTGTAGTTCCCGTTAAGCGCGTAATCAAGAAATAACTTTTTTTTTGAAATTTCGACCATTAAAAATTTATTTTAATTTAAAAATAATAATAAATGTAAGATTAGATTAGATAAAATATTTAATTCAGAGGTAATAAAATCACATAGATTACCTCTGAATAGTCTGGGGGGTAAGAAGATCGCTTGACCGATGCTCGTGTCAGTTAAAGGTAAAATATCCACATACGATTTGTAAATATTCGATTTTTTTTTGAAAACAAATAATTCTGTACGTTTGAATGCTGATTCTGATAACGCACTTAAGACGACACATCGAAAAGGCTATCGCCGTACTGATCCGAGTGAACATATAATTTCTATAAAAACTTGAAAAAACGCCGTCATAAAGTCTAAAATAGCGTAGCGCCCGCGACGATTAAAAGCGCTTAGAAATTGTCAGAATCTTAAAATATATTTTTTAAAAATTATTGATTTAAGTAATCAAAATAATGAGCAAGTAAATAATGAATATTGATGTTATGAATATGAGTTTCCCAAGCATATAGATTAAGTAATTTCGTTATAATTTCAACTATAGTGATTTTTTAGGGGTGTTTTCGCAAATAATTATGATCGATGAAGGAGATGCATTTTTTCACGGTGTCGCCTTAACGGGAATCACAGGGGTTTTGTAACATGTTGTATAATATTTGAATGTGCCAACTAAAGTTTTAGAATTTCGGATTTAAAACATTTTAAGTATTATTTGGGTCATATCGTAAGAGAATTCTTGGTGAATTGAGTAGCAGTAGTCTAATGGCAGGATGCGGACCGTAAATACGCCCGCCGTAAATACGTTCGAATACGCCACTCAATTACTGTCGTGAACCACACCTAACACAAGCATTTCAAGCTTACTAGGAATAGTTACTTGTAAAATGTATACTAATAGCATTGTGATAAAAAGTGTGAGATTTTTTTGCATTTTCTCTGTGGTAATAAATCTATTTTTATAGTTTTATAAATGTATTTAAATGTCGGTAAAAAAAACCACGTAAATTTATGTAACAATGTTCGTCTTGGTGTAACCAAATAAATTGTTGTATTTACTAATAAATCACTTTAAGCATGTGCTTATAAACATTGGTTTGTCTGTTAGTGATCGTGTAACTCTGAACGACAAAACAAATTGAGGTCATATCTTCACACAATACATCTGTTTCGTCGAGACGATGTTAGTTTACGAATCTTGTAAGGATCCGACAGGTGGCGCTTTAATCAAGCTATTAACAAATTCTATATTTATGAATAAAAAGGACTCACATTCAAAACGTGTTGATTTACTGCACTAAAATAAAATTATAAAATCTAGTTGTGATAGGTGATGGTAAGGTCAAGTTATGAATAAATTTTTAATTTCACTGTAAAAAGTCCGGAGTGAATTCGGACTGAAAGTCATCGCGCTAGCTATTGAAAAGAACACAAAAAAATCTGCCGTGCCAACTAGTATTGCATATAGTTTTATTTGTAGAATACTGGTGACGACCTGGTAAGACATGCAGGAAGTCGATGGATGCAGGTGGCTCAGGACCGTGCTTTGTGGCGTTACTTGGGGGAGGCCTATGTTCAGCAGTGGACTTGTGAAGGGCTGTAATGATGATGATGATGATGGTGACATAACAGAAATGGACACAGACGAGCTCACAGTACACCTGATAGTAACAGGATGCTGTAGCTCATAGACATCTACATCTATCTTGAATTAATAATCAAAATTCAGATGCGTTCTCACCTTTGAGGACTAATATGAAATGCCTCATTTCCAGTAATAAGTGTTCCGGTTATCTACGCTCACCAAACTAAACACAGTAGTATTAGGCTGCTTATTTTATGCTGGTATTCTGTGAGAGCGTGGTCCCACCCCAGTCGATAATGTAGCTGCATCGTGCTCTACCACGTTAAATTTTTTTTAAATATGCTGTATATTTTTAACCGTTTAGTTTATTAAAATTAGTTAAACAAGCACATCACCAATTAATTATTAATAAAATTTTTGTAAATTTAAAATTAATAATCTTAAATTAAATTTTATTAGAAATAATATATTAATATTATTTATTCTGCCGGCGATTTAGGCAGTTTGTGAAAACGAGGAAAATAAATTCTTAGAAAACGTAAGCTCTTAGTCTTTTCAAAATTTAAGTCTGCAGAAAGAGCTTTGCATTTAGTGAATGGACATTAACAATTGTGAACTTTATGCTGGTAGCATGTATTCCGTACTTTCGGCAAATGTAAGTCGTTTCGATGCTAAAATATATAAAATGACATTTGAAAAGGTTTAGCGGCATTTTATTTTCCTTCACTTTGTGTCCGTATTTTTCGTGAATAACAAACGAGACTTTAGAAGAAATAAACGAGCTGCGACAGAGATTTGAAAAGCCTAAAAATTTGCTGCACTTACATGCCGCTTGACGGTGAACTGTTAAGAAAAAATATGATTAAATATCCCTGTCCTAAAACTGTTTTAATAATTTTTTTACAAAAAATAATTTTCTTAAGTGGTAGAGCCATGGTGCAGCTACATTATGGCTGTGACGCGGATAGGTCGGCTCGACCGGGGTAGGACCACACTCTCACAGAATATCAGAGTAAAATATCTTCTTAGTCGTCAGGGGTGTCAACGTATCTGCATATTATTGATTCTTTTTCGAGAATAAATGATATATGTAGATATCAGTGGGTCACAGTATCCACATACTATCAGGTGGACTGTCGACTGTGCACTCGTTTGTATATGAAAATTATTACTCTTATTGTATATAAAAAACAAGATTTTTTTAGTTTTGTTTATCTGTTCCCCAATTATAGATTACGTACGACTTTCACTGTCTTTTATTCGGTTTTGTTCACAATTCAGGCATAAAAATATTTCTACAACGTATTTAACGTGACGATCCAGTTCTCCATGGTCTTCGACGACGCTTTTAGAACAATTTCAGAATGTTTCGAGTAATTATACTGCCAGATAATTATAATATTCTTATTAGTTGATTCTTATTGACCAAAAAATAGTCTTGGATACAATGCTAGAAAACAAAAACTAAATTCAGCACAACCAAGCCTTAAATAAAAGCCGTTGTTCATTAAGACTTTAATATGTTGGTCGGGTTCGATTCCCGCCGGCAAGAATGAAATTATTAATTTCAATTTTAGGTGCTGTTTTTCTACGTACTCGGTGGTAAAGGGAAACATCGTGAGGAACCTGCATGAGTGAGTAATAAAAAATATTTCAAAGAAATATGAAGTTCGCCAACACGCATTAGGGCAACGCGGCGGACATTTCCTTGCTCTAAAATCCTTTCAAAAATGACAGGAGGTCTGTGTCAAGCAGTTGGACGTATATAGGCTGTAACTTTACGTAGGTTTTGTCCTTCAAATATTTTAGTATTTTCCTTCACCACCGAGGACGTAGTGAATCAGTTCTACTGACATTACTAATCGATCGAACTCCATCCATTCCATTACATACTATAAAAGTTCACAGTTGAACATAGGCCTCCTCCATAGAATGCCTCATCGGGGTATACTGATGGCTGTACACCCTATATAAGGCATTCTGTATGAAGCATCGCCAGCCAAGCCTGGCAAATATGGAGTTACCATGCTTGGCTGGTGGGTTGGCAACAATAATTTTATATTAAATTGTTATCAGGAAGATGCAGTTGCCCATCTTCTTTTTCAGTTTCCATCTGTCATCTCTTACGACTCCTAAGGGACGTTTAGGGTAGTGGAGATTCTTACACCGCTACTACACGGTCGAATTCGGGTTGTTCTTACACTATGAAATTTAAGGCCAGTGTTGAACCAACGTTTCAGTAAATTTGTACCAGGCAAAGTAGTCGTTTTTCAGTCTGCACGTACACTAACTATAAAATGTCTATCTTAACTTTACTGCTCAAACACGAAACACGTTTCTCACAATCAACATTTTTATTAATTTGGGGTTGAACGTAAGAACTTATCACCGGTTCGAAAAATAAGACAGTATGTATGCTCCAGGGTCGTTCTTTGTCTGTGAGATTTTGCAATATCAAATACAAGTACTTACATATAATACAGAGGGATTGTTTCGAGAATCTGTGGCAGCGGTGTGACTTATGTCTTATTTAGGTATTGTAGATATCGTACCGCATCTGTTTCTTTATTTTTCTTTATTATTCAGCAATGCGTGCGACATTTTCTTTATTATTATTGAAAATATTCTATACAATTTTTCTTAAAAATGCTTCTTGATTGCCAAGAAATAAATCATACATATTTATTTCTATATGAAATTATTTTGACATATGGCGTACAGCAAATGACTTAGTGTAATTAAATACATACGTATAACACACAACGCATGTGTATTCTGATTCTTTACTTAGGATAGATCTAGATTTCTTTGTACCACAGCATCCACTCACTGTCAAGTGGATCTGTGCTCGTTTTTCACTTTTATTTTATAAAAACTGACTAGAGTGTGGTACATAGTTGTTGGTACACGATAGTAGTCAAAAGTGACGCCTGGTATAAAAACATTGAATCCAAATCGCGGGGACAATAGTGTGTCTTAGAATAATTACATACAATATAGTGTGTCATCAGTATGTAATTTATAAATGTTATGAAATTACATTTATAAATTACATACTGATGAAATTTAAATAATATTTTTTAATCTTATTGACAGAATAGAAAAAACTGAACTGATTATTTGAATAAAAAATCATGAGTTTTATTTAAATTTTCGTATTTTTAAAAATTACTAAAAAAAGAGAGTGAAATAATAGATTTTCTCACAAAAGAAGGGAACTTGAAAAATAAAGAAAAAAAGCTAGACCAGAGACAGGACGCGAACACCGATATCACGCCCGAACGACATCCCACCTGAGCTATAACGATCGTTAGTGATTTGTCGAAATTTACCTTCTTATATTTTAGCAGTTTTTTTATTGCCTGAAAACACGGACAAAAGGACATTCTCTTGAGAATTTTGCCCCGAAGGTTTTATGAAAATCGTTGGAGCCGTTTCCGAGATTCCGATTATATATATATATATATATATATATATATATATATATATATATATATTTAATCCACTTTTGTCGGCAGTAGCGTCGAAGTTCTGTTTTGATCTCTAAGTCAAATAGGTCGTATAGTGAATGAATAAGTAGATGAATCACCCGCTTTCGATTTCTAAATCGGGTTATCATCTCAGGCATGAAATTATTTAATTTACGGTTCATGTATAACTTATAATTAATTGTATAAATGCGATAAGTTTAATTATATTTCAAAACTCATTTTTTTTCGAATTTTGATATATGACTTTTGCAGTTACTTGAGTACGACGATACCTTTGAATTCGAACGTGATTATAGCATAAAAATTTATACTAACGTAGGGTATTGACTTGGAAGTCATAAGACGTGATGCAAATAAAATAGATTGGTCTTCCGTAAAAGATTGTCATAATATTGATGATATGGTTAACAATTTTACCGCTTTAATTCTTAGATTGTATGATTGCCATACACCTGTCAAACGTATAAAAATAAAACATTGTCCTGCGCCCTGGATTACAACTGAGATAAAAGAGCTTATGGCGCGTAGGGATAAAGCCAGAAGTAGATATAAACATTGTCCCTTGGAAAGAAATCTAATAAAGTTTAAGAGTCTGCGCAACCGCTGCAATCGTTTGTGTAGAGATGCTAAAAGGCGCTACTTTTATGACTCACTTTCAAATTGCGATTCAGCAAAAGCCTGGAGTTTTCTTAAAACAGTCGGCATTGGCAAACACCCTGCGCTTGGGACTGGAAATCTTGATATAGATATTATCAATCAATATTTTTCTCTACCACCTGTTTCCTTATCTTCATTTATAAAAGCTAAGACCCTGCTAGAATTATCCAGATGCCCATTGCAACATTCCAGCCAGTTTGAATTTGTATCAGTGTCAGAAGATGAAGTAAAACGATCAGTGCTATATATATCTTCTACTGCAACGGGAAATGACAAAATTCCTTCCACAATGATAACTATGATTTTACCTTGTATTCTCCCAGTTCTTACTCACATATTTAATTTTTCATTATCTTTCTCCTGTTTTCCACACTCGTGGAAGTTAGCACAAATTATTCCAATAGCCAAGGTTGCTAACCCTACATTACATTCCGAATTTCGACCTATATCTATATTACCATTCCTCTCTAAAGTACTTGAACATATTGTTCACAATCAATTGTCTTCTTACCTTAATTCTAACAATATTTTAAGTTTATTTCAATCTGGATTCCGGCCCGGTCATAGTACAACAACTGCTCTTCTTCAGGTAACTGATGATATCCGTAGAGCCATAGATCAAAAACAATTAACCGTACTCGTTTTATTAGATTTCAGAAGTGCCTTTAATTCTGTTGACTTTGATATCCTCTTAAAAATTCTCCAGTCTATTAATGTTTCACCTTCGGCCATTCTCTGGTTTGATTCCTATCTTCGGGGTCGCTCACAATGTATCCGTTCCAATGACACTTATTCCAACTGGTGTAATCTTATAACGGGTGTACCCCAGGGTAGCGTCTTGTCTCCTTTGCTCTTCACCGTTTTTATCAATTCTATAACAAAAATAATATCCTCCAACTTCCATCTTTATGCAGACGATTTGCAGCTTTACCGTCACTTTGTGGCATCTGAAGCTAAATTGGCGATAGAAGCACTGAATGATGACTTGAAGAGAATCAGTCGTTGGTCCAGATCACATGGTATAACTATTAATCCAAGTAAGTCTCAAGCAATAATAGTAAGTAGCAGATATACTAGTAGCTTAATTGATAAATGCACCCTGCCAGATGTGATTATCAATGGCACATCAATTACTTATACTGAATCTGTGAAGAACCTGGGCTTAATTATTGACAATAGGTTGTCATGGGGTCCTCACATAACGGACTTAGGTAGAAAAGTTTATTATGCTTTCCACTCATTAAAACGTCTTCAAAGTTTTTTTACCCTTATCAACGAAAATCTCTCTTGTTCAAACCCTTATTTTGCCTATCTTAGATTACGCTGATGTCTGTTTTTTGGATGCCACAGAGAAGCAATTAAACAGACTTGAGCGATTACAAAACCTTTACATTCGGTATATTTTCGGACTCAAGAAGTTTGACCACGTCTCTAAATTTAGAAAGCAACTCAAGTGGCTCCCGATCCGATTTCGCAGGAACACTCGTATCCTTTGTCTCCTTTTTAACATCCTACATAGCCCAAATTTCCCTACATACCTACGAAATCGATTTACCTTTCTTAAATCCCCAGATACAGTTTGTAGATCTCACCTTAAAACTCTCTTAAAATTCCCATCCTTTAATACTCATTCATATTCCCGTTCATTCTCTGTACAAGCAATAAGACTGGAATTCGCTTTCTACTCACATTCGAGAAATCAAAACAGTGACATTGTTCAAAAAACGAGTGAAAGAACATTATTTATCGCTGTCTTCTGTGTAAGTCTCAAATCTCTGATATTTACTATACTGTTACAAATATATGCATGTACATATATGTATGTATGTGTGCATGTATATATGTTTATATATTTAATTATGACTTTATATTATATTAAGTATTTATGTATGTATTAATGTTTGTTTAAATATGAATATATTCATGTATTTGTATTTGAGCTGACGAATATATTTAATTTATATTATATTAAGTATTTTTGTATGTATTAATGTTTGTTTAAATATGAATATATTCATGTATTTGTATTTGAGCTGACGTATATATTTAATTTATACCCATATGTGTTGTATGATAACCTTATAATCATTTAGTAAAATATAATGGAAGAAATTTCATTGTGAGATAAGTAGAGCCTTTGTACAAACTTTTTATCATGATGTGTCCTCTCCCTAACTTGTGTATACATAAATTGTGAAATAAATAAATAACGTAATGCTATCACATAAAAACTATAGAATCACCATCGTTGCATAGATTATGGCAATATTTTATTAAAATCTCTATAGGCTTCGATACGCCTACCTAAATATTTGTTAAAGATCACATTAATGTGCCGTAAGTATCAACACACATAGTTAAAAGTTATGTGTTTGCAGTACCGTTCCATTTTATTTTATAAGGTGTTACGTACACAATTAATAAACTTTATTACTCTCGTATCCGTAAAGCAAAGCAATAAAATTTAAGTGTCAAAATAAGAGGAAAATAAGATTTGCTTACAGTAATAACTAATGCTTGCTATTGCTAAATACGCAGTTTAGATGCTGCTGCTATTCAGTGTTTATTAAATTGGTCACTTGAAACAATCACTATATTAATAACTCTTTTATGTTATATGACCCAGCAGTTTAATGATTACAGACCTGCTTGCAGAATTTCGTTCTATTAAAGAAAGCGCAAACCACAATATTTGTGGTGTACAGAAAAAGAAAGATTTTCTTTCTGGAATTGCATTATCAATAAAGGTAAAAAAAGATTTTTTATTGTTATTGGATAGAGTGACAAACGAGCACACAGTCCACCTGATGGTAAGTGGTTGCTGCGGTCATCTACATCTATCCTCGATTACAAATCAAAATACAGATGCGTTGTCACCCGTGAGGATTAAGATGGAATGCCTCGTTTGCAGTAAAAAGGGTCTTATTATTTTTATTAAATTTGATTATAATACGATGAATGAATATTAAATTTATGAATATTTATAGTTGTTTCACATGGGATAGTATTTACTCCTATATGACTGCCTCGTTGGTCTAGTGGTTGTAGTAGTGCGACTGCTGAGGTCCTGGGTGGGAATCCCGGGTCGGGCCAAAAAATAATTATTGAGTTTTTCCGTCAAGAAATTCTCAATAGTTGCCCGGAGTCAGGAAGTTGGCGGTGTCTCAACCCCGTGCCTCAGAAAACACGTAAAGCCGTTGGTCCTGCGCCTGATCTCTCTCCCGTCGTGTCTGTTTACCGTTCCATTGCATTATGAGAGTCAAGGAATAGAGAGTGCACCTGTGCTTGCGCATAAGTTAAAGTTAAGTTAAGGACCTGTGGCCGCCGTGATCGAAATTCGGTCTGGAGGATAATAGTATTTACTCCCTCTGTATTTATGAGTAATTGATTCTTCCCCTCCTTCGAAGAAAGGTTTTGCCTTAATTGCACCTTTGTCCACCGTGACCGAGTACCACCTAGCAAATGTTTCAAGAGGTTTTACATCTACCATCTCGTAGATGGTTAGTCTGCTATCGAGTGGAGGTTAACAGGGCTTAGTTTCCTATAGGCTTAGTTTTCTAAGTCGTTTCTTACAATATCTACGAAATTTACAAGTTTTGAAATATTAAAGTCAATATTGATCAAATTTCAGCTATAACAGAAATTGATGGAATGTAACTTGTTAAATTTGGTTTAAAGTGAGGCGCGGTTGTACGTAGCTAATATTAATAACACTTCCTTCAACTTCGCTGTTATGTCTGGCTATACAGTTCTCATTCTAGGGAATAATTGAATAACATAATATATTTTAATTAGGCAAAGGTATTAAAAAGTTAAAATTAAAGCCCATATACGTCTCGTTGTTGGTAAGAGGCCTATTTTCATTTTTGAGAGGGATTTTGAAGAATTGTCCGCCACGCTGCTCCAATGTGTTTTGGCGAACCTCACATGTCTTCGAAACCTTCACCGCTGAGCACCTGCTAAATCAGCGCTTAAAATTTCAATTAACAATTTCATTAGTGCTGGCGGGTATCAAACCCGAGTTGCTCGCGTACTGTACAATTTACAGCGAGCGTTTAACTAGAGTGAGCACGATTCTTTTTATAATAGAATATTCTTAATACGTATGTCCATTCAACTTATCCACACAACGTTAACTTGTACGTATAGTTTTGTTTAGTATCGGACATAGTGACATATTTATATTGCTTTTAGGTAACTTCATAAAAGAAGGAGGTTTACAATTTGAATGTGTGTTTTTTTGAATGTAAGTTACGATATATCTTTGTCAATTGAAACCTGTTTTCATGTTCTTATGTTTTATTATTTAGATTACACTTCAAAGTTGTTCTCATAATACTTTGAGAATAATTTCCACCTTTACTTCCCATATACTCAAACGTTATTCAATTTTAAAATGTCGTTTAGTCTCTTGCTCTCTTTATTAATTTCAATCAAAGTGACTGTGGCAACACGATAATTAACGGCTTCTTAAAATTAAGTAGCGTTTCAGTATTTGTTCATAAGTGTGTCAAAATAGGGAACAAAGATTTTATTGTAACAATTTCGACGACAGATACCTTATGATATTTCTTAATCCTCACAAAATGGTAAAAAAATTCCTTTATTAACAACGAAAAAAGTTTACACGCAGAGACAATGTAGCAGTGGAAAAAGTAGAGTGGGTCGAGATATAAGATTTATTTATTTGCTACTAGCTGTGCTCGCGACTACATTCGTGTGAAATTAGTATCTACTTTTGTTACGATATTGATCATGATTTATTAGTACTTTTTAATGGCGCCAAGATCAGTCAATTAATCAGACAAACTACCGGTACAGCCATTAAAGTTCATTGCTGAACATAGGCCTCCCCCATAAATTGCCTCATATTTGCCATAGTTACTACGATTGGAGAGCGGGTTGTCAACCGCTTTTATTTTTATTTTTAAGCTATTGCATAGCTCTTATATATCATAGGGCCTTGAGCGCGGGGACCGAATCCAGAAATTCCGTAACGAAAAAACCTCACGCTCCCCACTCCGACGGGCACGGAGGTGTGGCTTGAAGGCCGTGCATTTTCTAACGTCGTTTCTTTTCGGCAGTCTTCGACACGGTGTTTGTGTGCGTGCAACTAGACGTATTGTACGACTCTACGAAGCTCGCACGAATCGAGACGAGCTGCTCCGAAATCGGACGAATACATAAGCAGCTGTTTATGAGAAAGTATATAGGTGTATAGGTATTTAGGTACAACAGTGAATAGCTGTACTTGTAGAATTTGTGTATAAAGTGTTTTGAATATGAATGAACAAAGTGCATTTATTATTTATTTATTTAATAAAAGAAAAAAATTGATTTTTTTTCTTATCGGTCACCACGCTCAAAAAGTGTAACTTGAATTAATATCAAAGAAAAAGAAATACTACATAAATAAAATAAATAAATAATTATAATTGCATAAGTTGAAACAAAATGCTATGCAATAGCTTTACCGCGGCATTCCCCGAGTCGTTATTGGGAAGATGCTACTGCCCATCTCCTAATTTGTTCCCCTCTGTCGCCTGACGATACCCATGGGATGATATGGGGTAGTGGATATTCTTACACCGCCACTATACGGCGTGTGAGACAAACTAACGAACAGCAATGGATTCGTTTTTACAAGAAAATCCCAGAATATGTACAACATTTGTCAATAAACAAGTTTAAATGTCTTACAAAAAAATTGTACATAAAGGGTAATTATAATAACAAGAATGCTGAGAAAATAATCTGGAAAGGTAATCATCACCATGCTAGTTCTATTAAAATCATTTAAAAATTGTACTAATTTAATGTTGGAAATATGTTTAAAAAATGCTGCTGGTTCTTCCCAGGGCAGAGGTATTTTTCGAAACAGTGGTAAGTAAAAAAATGATTGTCGATAAGTACTATTTAATTTCGTCGAAAATTGAAAATCTTCAATATAGATTACTGAATAAACATCATTTTAGTCTATTCTATAACGAACAAATAGACAGGTCAACACAAACGAACCACCGGGCGAACCCAGAACCAAGAAAAGAACTGGGCAAACTATATGCTTATGTTTCATACAACAAAATTACAGCAACGACGTAATACACAATTTGCTCCCTAATGTCTCTAGCCAAAGTAAGGTTTCCATATAACAGATAAGAGACTGAACTAAATAAGCAAGCTGCATCACCAATTATTGGTACTGTCGGATGAGTTACCATATTTTCATTAATAATTAAAATATTTTAAATGAATACTACCACCAATGCCCACCTAAAATTGAGTACGTACCTAATTACACTAAACAAATGGATGAATTTATCTTTATTTATTAAATATATCTTATCCTACATTCAATTGAAAAATATAACGAAAATCAACCGGGATAAGCCTTTTGACCTTTAAGAGCGCATATTTAAACATGCGCAAGTCAAACTATACGCGATCGCTCCACGGCGTGATATTGCCGCACACTACAATCTTCTTCCTGTTTGAGTGACTGTTCGAACGCAAGACTGGTTGTCCTTAGTTGCGCGAATAGTTTTGATACTATTGGAACTTAAAGAATAAAATAATTTCCACATAATATCTTAAGAGGTCGGTGCTAAGACGTAGTGTAGACAAGTATGGAATGTGGAATGTGGTTTTATTTTTTAGTGATTTTTGGCTTTATTTATTACGAAATAGACTAAGAAATGTCACAAGGTTAATTCATACCACCTTAACGCAAAATATTTTGCAAAAAGACCTCTGAATTAAAAGGATATTGTTTCACAACCCCAACGTTTTTGAAATACCTATCCCACGATACAGGGATGGAATAGACGGGTAAAAAACTCCTCCCATATTTACCTGCATGGAAGGTACCCAAATTAAAAATGTTTTTTAAGATTTCGTTTCAAAGTTTTGTAGGCGTGAATAATATTTATAACGATGCCAAAATACAGATTTGTAGCACCTAGTATCCCTAAGTAAATCCGCGGGCGGATGGACGGTCGGGCGGACGGACATAGCGAAACTATTAGGGTTCCTTGTTATGTAACTACGGAATCCTAAAAACAGCATCATACAATATAAAAAGCTCACTTTCATACATATTAAAATGGCCATAATAACTCAAAGCTTGATAGCCTGGATAAAACCTTTGTATAGGACGTATAATGTCAGTTAATTTATAGAATACAACAGTACCTACAACCGATGAAAGAAATTGTCTTGTGAAAAACTTACCTACAAGACTTTTGCATTTAAAAATCTATTTAATCTTTACAGCAGCATGTAAGTTAGGTACTGTACTGAACTATTAAAAAAAACGAAGTAATAAACGATTGTTGAATTAACAACATCGATGCAAAGTGCGATGGGAGGGTAACATTAGGAAGTGAGAGAAAAAAAAACGATTCAACATGATTGATATCTGTGTCTCGCACCAACACATTACGCGCAAAAAATTAAAACTTTGATGTTGACTATTTATTCCGAGTTTGGTGAGAAAGTATGAAATTGACAAAGCATAAATATTTTAATGTAGCAATTGCTACAGTAAAAAACTTATCTGTATTCAATTTTGCTGTCAAAATGATCGATCGAAGTACAAACTAAGGAGGTTATTGAAAATTCGAAACATTTGGCGGCCCGATTAAGAGTAAATCAGGACGTGTCACCAGACCCCTGAAAATCGGGACGTCTCGCGCAGATTGGCAACACTAGTTCACGCTATTAGTGTGAATGCACGCAACTTGAGCACTTGCGAGAAAAAGTGATACATCCTATCGCTAGGGGGACCCGGAGCGTTCTGACACGGACGGCGCGGCGTCTACATGAGCTGATAGTATTTTTGAAATAATTATATAAAATAATTCACTAAATAAAACGAGTTCATAGTTATAAATAAGAAAACAATCCTTTTTGATAAAATTATTAAAAATAGATAAGTTTATATTCAAATACACGCAATAAATTTTATAGTATTATTTTGTTTAATATTGAATCGACATATTTTCGTGATTTAGGCTTTGTGTTGCACTTCGAAACTTAATACAAAATTATTTAGTTATAAGAGAACAATTTCGTTACAATAACGCAAAGTATTTTAGCTTAAAATAATAGTTGTACTCGACCTGAAAGATAACTCTGACGCATATTTTCATAAAACTCTATGGTGAGATTGCCTTCACTCTAAAAACCCGTCATTATAAATTATGATGTTGCTCTGTAGGCACTAAATAAAGACTTCATCTTTCTAAAGCCATATTTTTCTGCAAATAATCTGCTCACATCGTTACGAGCATCTCTTACCTCAGCCTGTATTACCTCGAATCAAATTATAATTTTGCCCCCACTTCCCCGCGGCTCGTATGCTATCTACCGACATGTCTGTTATCACAAACACAGTAAGTAGATAGGTCGTTAAATACTTATTTCATTAGGTTTATCAGATTTATGCCTGTTTCTTTACGCTAACCCAGTTGATTCTTATTTTTATTACGGTTATTTCCCATTTTAATTTTGCGTCGTCCTGTTGTGTAATGTGTATGTGTATTTTGATCGTAAGCGACATTACTTTCCTATTCTAAATCCAAAGCGAGACTGAGCTGGGGTATCGGATGGCAAGGAAAAAGCTTCAGGACGCCGATAGTTTAGGTATTTTCTTTTTACATTGAAAATAATGGTAATAAAAAAAAATCAAAAACAAAAGCCCTGCTTTATAGTTAGTTCAGTTACTATGCAAAGTTTCATTATCAAATTTAACCTGTGAAGAAATCAAAATGGAAACTGTCATGTCTGTGGTGGTTGAATTCAGCCACATCACGGACTTGGGTTATTTTTGGCCCTATGTTTATAAAAAATATAATATCTCCAGTTCTATTTTAAATTAAGGTTTTATTTTCTTTATGCATTACACAGAATTAGCTTAATAATTTCACGCAGGTAGCAAAAGTGACAGAGGCCTGCTATTGTATAGTCTTATCGTCTATTCGGGATTCATAAATACTTATTAAAATATATCAGTCATAGGTATAGGTAATACCTAGGGCTTATTTAGATAGTGTAAGAAAATACAATAAAAAAAACACAACCAGCCGGAATTTTTCAATAGGGAAGATTAACAAGGATCATTCAGTATCTTCATAATATTGGTAATTACAGGAATAAATTGGATAAAAGATCAAAACCTGTAAAATTAAATTATTCTAAAAATTTTCTCATTAAAATGTAGTTTTCTTTTAAAAATCAACACGTCCCGAGTCTAGTGCTTCTATTGACTTGTTGTGTGATTTATTAGGTCGTCACTCTATCTAGAGGGAGTGAGGGCACGTTAAACGAGAACATAGTCCAACTGAACGGTTAGTGGATACCATAGAATACTTTAATACATACATAATAGAGCGGGGGAGTGGGTGAAACCCTTGTAGCTACTAAAATATCACTAACACGTCATTTCACACGTATAAACGTCAACAGGATATGTGTTTTGACGTTACAATCGAGTTATGCAACCACAAGACCATAGGGTTGTTACGGTTCGTATTTAGAGGGGGCTGCATAAGCATTAGACAGTATCCAGTAACTGTAGAGTCAGCGCTTTTGGTTGCATGAGGCATCAGGCAGAGCTCATGGGAGCGGCCACTTCGTTCTGACATCGACTTCTGTCAAGACGTATTAATTAAGTAGTTATAATTATAATTGTATTAAGAAATAAAATAGATTTTAAATAGTTTTTAAAAAATCATTTTACGTTCCCGTAATCTTGACTGGCGCAGCCGGTAGGATCGTCACACTTCGGTAGTGTTGCGTCCTTCGCGAATTCGATATAAAACTCTGTCGTAATCGGAGGTCCGCGGCGCGAAGAAAAACCGAGACGATCCTCGAACCAAAGAAATTTGTCAAGGAAGCGGAGCTGATCCTGAACCATGAGAGCAGCTGGGGGCTGGTGAGTAGAACTTTTCACCATCCTTTCCACTACCTCGACGTTCTGTTATCTTGAGATCGAACTTCTCTCATTTTAACGTATTCTGGTTAAATAGTTTAAAAATTAAATAAATAATTGTACGTAATAAATAATTTAAGTTTTACCTATTTCCATAATTTACAAATTATATACAAATTATATTTTTACAAAGAAATAGTCTTATTAAGCATATACATTTTATTTCTTAATAATTTTGTGTGATATTTAGATTTCTTTTACATTTTATTTTATTTTTATTGTTTGTGTGTGTAAATTAATACATAATTATGGAGAATATCAGACTTATTCCCGGTGAAATGATTAAAATCATCCCTACGTTTGATGGAGATAAACGTCATTTAAATCTATTTTTAAGAATGTGTGAATATGTTATAGCTAAATTTACTGGCACGACGGAACAGAATTTGTACGTGATGAATACAATAACAAGTCGCCTTATCGGCAATGCAGCTGCATTAGTCGGGGAGCGCGATGATATCGAAACGTGGGATGAGTTTAAGCAATTATTAATTCAGCATTTTGGAGACTCGCGAAGTGAGGAGTGTTTAAATATCGAACTTGAGACTTTAAGAATTAAACCCGGAGAAAGTTATTTAGATTTTTGCTGTCGAATTCAATCTTTGAGATCAATTTTAATAGGCAAAGTTAATCGGTTATCGGACTCAAATATGCGTTGTAGTAAAAAGGCTATTTATGAAAATACGTCATTAAACGTTTTCCTGTACAATTTACCGGAACATTTAGTTCGAGTAGTGCGTCTCAAGGCCCCAAATTCATTAGAGGATGCGCTCTCCACTGTATTAGAAGAAGTTAACTTCCATAGTCAGTACCAAATGAGAAACAAAATGTCTGGATCTAATCTCGCATCTCATTCACAATCGCATAACGCATCGTCATCATTTAAATTCGGTAATAATAACACTCAACCTCAACATTTTTCTAGTTTTAAGCCCATGCAAATGAACCAACCACCTAGATATAATTTTGGTATCCCACCGAACAAGCAGGTGCAGATGCCGCTTCCCACTCAAGGTCAGCAGCGACAATTTAACAATTTCGGAAATTATTATCGACCACCACAACCTAATAACAACCAAATGCAATTCGGATATCGTCCACCTCAATTTGGCTATAGACCTGTAGGCCTTCAGCCTTTGCCTTCGATGCGTCCTCAACAGTTCGGTATGCAACAGCGATACAATAATAATAGTAATGCCCCACAGCATAACCAACCGCGAATTAACACAGATGTGTCGATGCGCACAGCACCTGTAGCACGACCGCAGCAAGGTTTTAGGGTAAATGAATTAGAATTAAACGAGAATGATTATAACGACGATATGTATTACTACGAAAACCCACACTATTTCGATCAATATCCTAATGACGCTTCTTACTGTTACCCCGAATGGCAATCCGAAGAAACTGTAAGCGCGGAAACTGAGACCAACGCGGCAGATACAAATGACATCAAGACGACGGAAAATATTGAAAATTTTCACATATACGCCTCAACCAAACCCCCGAAACCATAGAACTAAATTGTGACTCTAATTTGAAATTACCTTATATATATATCCCCGAGTTAGATTCTAAATTCATGCTGGACACCGGTAGCACACGTTCATTTATAAGCCCACGCAAAGCATATCAATATTTTAAAAACGAAATTTTTAATGAACCCTTCGAGGTTATTAGTACACATGCTACAAGTAGCCATAATCAGGTCATAGTTATTCCGTTACCACCCACATTTAAAAGCCCCGAATATCATAAGTTCTATATATATAATGTAGATTCGCGTTACGATGGCCTCATAGGTAATGACTTATTAAAACAATTAGAGGCTGTCATCGATTTAAAGCGTCATATACTTTCGACAAAATTTACAAATATCCCTATTATACATAATTTTGAAAATCACATTTTTATTTTACCTCCTAGATCGGAATTACGTGTTAAACTACCAACCGATGTACATTCAGGCGAAGCCATATTAAATTATAAGCAGTTTTGTGAAGGTGTTAGAATGCCAAGTGCTATTGTGACGTGCAATAACGGATATGCTTCAACAGTTATCCAAAATACTCTCGAACAAGAAATGACCCTGACCGTGACACGACCTTTCCAAACTGAGACTTTTAATGACAGTGAGAAAACCCTAGTTAATTCCCTTGTAGATAAAACTGATACCGACATTGACCAACTCCTATTACAAAATTTAGGTAAATTAAGACTAGAACACATGAATGAGGAAGAGCGTAAAACTATTTTTGCGCTCTGTACGGAATACAAAGACATCTTTTACTGTGACAAATTGCCCTTGACGTTCACCAATCAAGTGAAACATTTTATCCGTACCGTTAATGAAGACCCAATTTATACTAAAGCGTACAGACAACCACCCGCTCAAGCTCAGGAAATAAAGAGGCAAGTAGAGAAACTCTTGGAAGACAATGTCATTCAAGAATCTTTCTCTCCTTGGAGTGCCCCAGTTCATTTAGTACCAAAAAAGGGTTGACGCGTCTGGGGAACGTAAATTTCGTATGGTGATCGACTACAGACGACTTAACGAAGTGACTATAGGAGACAAATATCCTCTACCAAATATTAACGACATATTTGATAAATTAGGCAAATGTACATACTTCTCGACCTTAGATCTTGCAAGCGGTTATCATCAGATTGAAGTCAACGAAAGTGACCGACAAAAAACTGCGTTTAGCACCGAATTTGGCCATTACGAGTTCTTAAGAATGCCGTTCGGATTAAAGACAGCGCCGGCAACCTTCCAACGCGCAATGGATAACATTCTAAGAGGCCTGCAAGGAATCCACTGTCTAGTCTACTTAGATGACATAATTGTGGCATCTCAAAGTCTCCAAGAACACATTGAAAAGTTACGCATGATTTTTGACAGACTACGACAGACTAACCTCAAGGTGCAACTTGATAAATCTGAGTTCTTGCGGAAAGAAGTCCTCTATCTAGGTCATAGCATCACCAAAGATGGACTTAAACCGAACGACGACAAAGTAAAGGCAATAATTAATTACCCACTTCCGAAAACTACCACTGAAATAAAAAGTTTTTTGGGACTCATAGGCTATTACCGTCGTTTCATTAGGGACTTCGCGAAAATAACGCAACCCCTTACTTCCTGCTTGAAGAAAAGAAATAAAATTATTATCGACAAATCATATATGGAAGCATTTGAGAAATGCAAAGAATTACTTGTTAATGCACCTCTTTTACAATACCCAGACCCATCTAAACCCTACATACTTACAACAGATGCGTCCTCTGTCGCATTAGGCGCCGTGTTGTCACAGGGGGCAATTGGTTCTGAAAAACCAGTCGCATACGCCAGTCGCACCCTAAGTGACACTGAAACAAAGTATAGCACAATCGAACGTGAACTTCTAGCCATTATATGGGCAGTTAAATATTTCCGACCTTATCTGTACGGACAAAAATTTTACGTATATACTGACCACCGACCTCTTGCCTGGCTTTATGCACTCAAAGAACCAAATAGTAAATTAACAAGATGGCGACTACGTTTACAAGAATTTGATTTTGAGGTAATCTACAAAAATGGAAAGCAGAACACTAACGCTGACGCCCTATCTCGTATCAAACTAAACGCATTAGATTCCGACGATGACACTGATTCGATGCAAGTGAATGTATCCGATACAGACAAAAACCTTAAAAACTATGTAGACAGCTTGACCGACGAAATTTACCGCATAGCGAAACTTAACAAACCAAATGAGAACTCCGATACAATAACTGTGTCTGACCTATCAGCTACCCTTTCAGCATCTGATCCAATAGATATAACCGAACAAACTTATCCCGTACCATCTATTAGCACAGAAACAGTACACTCAGCGTTAGAATTAGAATCAACAGGTATACCTATATTAAGGGAAGCTGTAGATACTAAACCTAATCAAATACTTATATTCACTTGGTTTAGGAATGAAATGCAGGTCAAAGATATTTCAAACAAAAAGCACAAAATTTTAGAAGTGTTCTTACCTATCAATAACGAAATCTTAATTAAACAATTTTTAAAAGAATATGTAAAACCAAAGATTAAATACTTCATTTACTTTGAGGACGAATCACATAGAAAACAATTTTCCAAAATTATCATAGAACTATTTAAAAAGGGCACTGTAGAATTCTTCGAGTGTACAGAACGTGTCATATACGTAGAAGACGAGGCCGAACAGAGGGAAATAATTCTAAAACATCACGAGGGTAAAACATGTCACCGCGGTATAAAGGAAACCATGGTAAGCATACGTAGGAACTACTTTTGGGATAATATGCAGGAAACAGTTTCGGCTGTAATTAATAATTGCCATACCTGCAAAATTTCAAAATATGATAGAAAACCAATTAGACCGGTCTTGCAATTAACACAAACCCAGAATTCTCCTTTTCAGGAAGTTTTCATCGATCTTTTTTTCTATAGAAAATAAATATTTTCTTACCTTAATCGATGCTTTTAGTAAATTAGGTCAAGCATTTGAAATCTCAAATAGATCCACACCTGAGGTAGTTCGAGCCCTTATAAAGTACTTTTCATTCTATGGCGTACCTAAAAAGATAACTTGCGACCCTGGAAAAGAGTTTAACAATGAGCTAATGCGAGAGCTTACAAATATGTATAAAATAGACCTTCACATCACAACACCCAATAATCCTAATTCCACAGGTATTATAGAACGTTTTCATTCGACAATAATTGAAATATATCGTATTGCTAAGTACGAGCAGAAATTTACAGATGCAGCTTCTATTATGACTTACGCTATAATGGCTTATAACCACACAATACATTCAACTACTAGTTTAACTCCGTTTGAAGTCTGCTTTGGGCACACTGATTCTGGAAAGGTTTTTGATAACGATTTCGATAGGGCCTATACCCAACAGCTGTTAAAAGACCATCAAAAACGCACTAAATATTTATATAAGTACATTTCCGATCGAATGATTGAACAAAAGGAAAAGGCTAGGGAACGGAAAGGAGGAGAAACAAAGGTAGTACTCAACGAAGGGCAAATAGCGTACGTAAAGGACATCAATATTAGGAAAAGCAAGGACAAACCTAGGTACAGGAAAGCTGTTATCCAAGGTCCTGCAGAACGTAATATCGTTCCCGTTAAAATAGGTGAACGGGATACAAAGGTACCTATTAAAAATTTCAAACGACCTCCACAGGTGGTGCGTGGTCATCCTGACTATGGCTCATATACTTGGGACCCGCAGTCTTCAACTTCAAAAAATTGACAGCAACCCGGGCCTGCTTCCTGTAAAAGAAGGCCAAGCTTTTAAACAAACAAGCAGGTGGCTTATAGTGAAAGAAGTTAGCTTATTAGGAATAAAGGAAAATTTAGATTTAAATATTATTAAGTTCAAAGATTTTAGTAGGTTAGTTGATATAAATAAACCTTATGCTTATGAATTCCAAGCCATGAAAACGCAAGCTGATTATTCTTGCGATATAACTATTGAAAAATTCAAGCAACTTGTACCATCCAATAGATTTAAAAGAGGTCTCATAGATCCCCTAGGATCAATCATTAAAGCAATCACCGGCAATTTAGATCACGAAGATGCTCTTAGATACGATTCCGTTATATCTAAATTAAAGAACAACCAATTAAGTGTTGATAGTAAAATCACCGTTGTTTCTAAAATGCTGAATAGCTTGGCAAATAGTACAGAAACTTTACATGAAAATGAACTAATATTAGATGAACGCTTAAAAAGAATTGAACGAATAGTAAAATACATAGCTACCAAAGAAAATAATTCAATTTATAACACATATATTTTAGGCATGTATAATATGTTTATTAGTAACTTTCGTAGTATTTACCTTAAACTTAGTGAAATAGAAACTGCTCTAGCTTTAAGTAAAGTTTCAGTATTACACCAATCAATTATTAATTCATCTGAACTGTTAGTGATACTTAATGATATAGCCAAAGTCGATAACCTAGTGTACCCTGTAAATGTAGAAAATTTAATAAAGATTGAAAGAACTATTGTTATAAAAGCTTACATGAAAGCAAACCAGATTACGTACTTGATGGAAGTTCCACTTACTGATAGTTTTAATTATAATTATTACAAATTATACCCATTACCTGTTTTCGATGCACTTAGAAACAGAACGTCTGTAATAATTCCCAAGTATCCCTACATTTTGGTGAAAGGTTCACAATACTTACCGGTCTCCCGGCCGTGCACCGAAATAGCGGCGGATGAATTCCTGTGTATGAGCTCCAACATGGTATCCTATCCTAGAAACACATGTGCTGAACAACTGATGAAATTCCAAAACAATCTCACACTATGCGAACCTCGGCTCGTTGATCTTGAGGATGTCAAAATCCAGTCTATCGGCCCTGTAAATTGGATTATATACGCCAACCATAAAATAATATTAACAAATAAATGCCAGGATGACATAACTAAAGAATCACTTTTGGGCACATACATCATAAAAATTAGTGAGGATTGTGAGACCTTCATAGATAATTATAAATTGTTGCACCGCCTATACTTTGCTAAGGAACTTGGCTATAGAGTGACCCCAGTTATAAACTTACCAAGACTGGATCACCTGAACCTGACGGATACTGGAGCAGTTAACCTGAAAGGCTTAGCCTTAGATGACCTGAAACATCTAGCATATGTGTTGAATCAAAATCTTAAATTCAGTGGCAGTGAACATAGTGATCAAAGTGATAATAGTGTGATAAGGGTCAGAGGTGTTAGCTTAGCTACTTTATTACTGTATGTTATTTTACCTATTGTTATTTTCCTTAGCGTTTTAAGAAAATGTAAAGGTAATTTAGTTAACAGATGGCGGAATCATCGGACAACAGCTGAAAACACTGCAGCCGATAATTCCGCTCTTGGAGAGGGAGGAGTTATGCAACCACAAGACCATAGGGTTGTTACGGTTCGTATTTAGAGGGGGCTGCATAAGCATTAGACAGTATCCAGTAACTGTAGAGTCAGCGCTTTTGGTTGCATGAGGCATCAGGCAGAGCTCATGGGAGCGGCCACTTCGTTCTGACACCGACTTCTGTCAAGACGTATTAATTAAGTAGTTATAATTATAATTGTATTAAGAAATAAAATAGATTTTAAATAGTTTTTAAAAAATCATTTTACGTTCCCGTAATCTTGACTATCGTTTCTAAATTTCCCGTGCAAATTAATTAGAAAATGCCAAATGGAACGCTATTTACATATAAATATGTATTAAAATCTGTCTGCAACAAAGTGAATCGGGTTTGTAGTAGTGATAATACGACGTTATTGCTTGTATGTGTGCTCCCGGCGACGCCTATCGTCGTATAAAATAAGGTTGACAGCCATTCTATTGTGTATTATAGTATTCTATGGTGGATACTGTTGCTTATATACTGCACAACATTTTTCTCGATTAAGAATCAAAATACAGAAGTGTTGTCCCCTTGAGGGCCACGGTGGAATGTCTCGTTTCCATTAAAAAGTCTCCGGTTCTGTACATTCAACATACGAAAAACAGCAGCATTAAGCTGTTATTTTATGCCGGTATTCTGTACGTGCTTGGTTTCCCCTATCCAGCCGAGCCATTTGTCAATCAAAATATATCATCATCTTTAGATAAAGGCAATACAATCATAATCAGATAAAGGCAGTGTAAATATGTCGTAAGGGGCGACAGAGAGAAATTTAAACAGGTGATGGGCAGCAGCATCTTCCCGATATCAACTAAAAATAATAAATAACTGCAGTTACCAGCCCACCTACTGACAATGGCAACTACCCAGGGCGTGTTCACAAAGAACAAGTCGTGATCCTAAATGTCTAATTCACTCACATTGTTTCTGTTTAAGCTGCAACAATGCTATTAAATTTATTGAATTGAAAAATAATATGACTTTCCCTTAATAAAAAATAATAAATAAAAAATCGATATCATTCAAGGAAAAAGAGATACCTAAAAAAGTGATAAAACTATATAGAAAATACAACAAAACATTAAGTCATACAAACACAAAGCGTGTGTTACTTTAATCTGCTTAAAGCTCGTCTTAACAGAAGTGCGCATCGCCCACAATGCACGTGTTCACGCTTGAATGAACATTGAGGATGCAGCATTTAGACTCACTTCAATTACAGTGAAGACGCTGCTTGTGAAATTGCGGTGTACGCAATTATGACTGAATATCCGCATCGCGCCTCACTTCATGTCCCTTTCAGTGGCAGTATACAAGTACCGCATTTGTACGTCAGTAATATTGTTCTTATTCTTGCGTTTTTACGAGATATGTATATCTTAAAAGCAAAATTAATAAATAACACCTATTTCAAATTTTTAACTATCACTTAATTTAATTGCTGAATATCTAGCCCTTAGCAATGCTATGGAACTGAGTGCTCCCTTCAAATTCCGTAATACATGAGATTAAATAGTTCGATCTCCGCCTACCTCATTGGAATTTTTATGCTCTAAAATATTTAATGAATCTATGCTCAATTACCTCAATAGTGTCTCCTAACGGATAGATCTTAAGATGAACATGGACAAAACAAAGAACTGCATAGTCCACTTGATGGTAAGTGTATGCTGTGGCCCATAGATATTTACATTTATTCTCGATTAAAAATCAAAATGTAGATACGTTGTCACCCCTGAGAACTACGATGAAATGCCTCGTTTCCAGTAAAAAAGGGTCTCCCGATCTCTACACTCACCATACGAAACACAGCAGTATTAAGCTGTTATTTTACGCTGGTATTCTGTGAGAGCGTGGTCCTTCCCCGATCGAGCCGACCCATTCGTGATACAACCATAATATAGCTGCAACATGGCTCTACCACATATAAAGTAGTTGCTCTGAGGAATTGTTCAGATTAATTCCAGCCGATAAATTTCACCAAATTACTTCGCGTCAAAACTCACGATACCATCCACACTCTCTGGAAGCTTGGCGGTCCACCACTGTGACTTTTACAAGGAGCTTTCTTCATCACATGTCGTCGTTGTGGAATCGTTTACCATCGGTGAATTACGGATAGATACGACCAAGGGACTTTTAAAATACAAGCTTACTACTTTTTACTCAACTCCGGCAACACACCTGCAATTTCCCTGGTGTTGCACTTTTTTATGTGTGTTGGTCGACAACCGCTATCAGGTGAGCCGCATGCTCGTTTGCCCCCGCTTCAATAAAAGAAAATTCCTCAGAGGACTAAGATGGAATGCCTCGTTACTACTAAAATATGTCTCTGATTCTCTACAGTCACCACGCATAACACATCCGCATAAGTCTGCTGTTTCACATTGGCTGAGCCTGGTCCAACTTCGGTCAATCTGACACATTGATATGTATGTATAGTTAGTAAGCTAAGGAATTATACACAAAACCATTGAAAAAGTCCACTAGGTATGCAGATAAGGTTGTTATTTCTAAATATTTACAAATTTCAAACTCTTTTCAATAATTTTCTAGCGATAAATTTATATCTGAATACAATAAAACCATTCTACAGCCTTCGATCAGGCTTAAGGCTTAAAAGCTTTATAACGTGATAAAATTACGGAATGAGAATAACTACGGATGAATAAAAAATATTGATTTCGCTCAAACAGAGCTAGGTAAGAAGAAAGGGCAGGAAAAAAGATCGAAGCCAGGTAGTCTTCAAAATATTTAATAGAATCAGGCGTTACTTTGAAAAAATAATATAAAATGATGTCTTACCTAGTTTCCCGCCCTCCCTCAATTGCGTGCACTAATTCCGTCACCACTAAACCCAGCACCGCTGCTCCCAACACCGCTACTCTAGGAAAGACACACCATCGATTATAATACATTTGTTTCGCCACTACGAGAGGCATCTTCTTTACAGAAAATTTCTTTACAGAAAAATCCAATATGTGATTTTGGCCCAAGCCGGGACCTCACTACCAGCAGTTGCGCTCACGACCATTAAACCAATGAAGCAATAATTATTAACTTTATAGATTGAGTAAGGTTTGTACTTATAAAAATATTTTTGTTAATGGTTTATTTATTTTAAGTTACATTAGGCTAATAGAAATAGAATCAATCAAATCGGTGCCATTTTGACTGTTTGCCAGCGATTTTCTCAGAAAGTTTTTAAGTAGCTTAAATTTGGCACAGCTGGGTTAACCAAACGTGGTTAAAAAAGAATAAAACTTGAAATACATATGTGTTACTAAGAGATAAATTATATTTTGCAAAAAGGAAAACAATTTGTAAAGAAGAGGGAGGAGAGTGTAGAAATGGTCACAGGAAACCGCCTCGAAATTTATATCAAGTTATTTTATATTTAAAACATTAGTTTTCATTGAAAAACCTCCTTGTTTATTAGTATATTTATTTTTAAGAATAATAATTAGCGCCAGCCTTTTGCGTTTAAAACAGTCTCAAAGGAAATCTCAAACGTTGACCGTACAGACTACATAGTCAAGACCTGGTTTCTTCAACTCTGAATGGGTATTCAGTACAACGCGCCCTTTCTTTACCTCATACCACTTAAAAAGTGGAAAGTTCTCGCTGGTTCAGACTTTCTATTTACTTTTTTTTTGGTACCTTTCGAAGTCTTGAATTTATATGAATAAATAATAAAATTTCCACGTTATGGTATTGGACTGTTGATGTGTTTATTATGATAATAAACAAACACATTAATACATAAAATAGAGGCCTTGCCTTGTGGTGGTGGAATTAGGGAGTCCATCGGCCCACTTTGTCAGATTGGTATCGCAAGAGGCTACTATAAGCAAACTGATAAGCTCCCACCGCAGTACACAGATTTCTTTTAATTGACAATATTTATTTTTATTTTAGAAATTTGTTTATGTCAGCATCTGTTTACCATTTGGAGGACTTTGCTTGTTTATCACCCTTGATATAAAGGGGGTATAGGACAAACCTTTTTTATTCCAATTTTATACCCAATTATTGCCATAAGCGAGTATTAACTTTGGGGTCAAATCTACTGTTTTCGTAGCTTTAACCCCAAACTTAAGACTAGGCTTAGGACTCAAAAATTCACCAAATTAATCTCATGAATTGGATACTTCACGTACGAGTATCAAGCTTGATATTATAGAATAATACGCGTAATCATACCTACATATACAGAACACATTTAAGTTTATATAATTGTTACCAAATTGTATTTTTTTAATTTAGGACCCAAATATGTTCCTTGTATATTTTTTCTGCAATATGCAGTGACATAGAGCAACTTGGGCTACCGGCGAACCGAAGAGGAGTAGACATAGCGCTTTTTCCTGAAACAGAACTGTCTGTAAATTTTAAACGACTTCAAAAGGAGGAAATTCTCAATTCGAGTGTGTGTTTTTTTTGTATATATGTTAAGCGATATCTTTGCAGATTGAGAACCGACTTTAATGACGAAAATTATACGAAGTTTAAGCCAACAGAAGAAATGTTGAGAATGATGACTTCAGCAGATTTGTATAACTGTAATAAGTAGTTTTAATATATTTTTGATTATTGCTTAACATATTTTTGTTAGTTTGAATAAAAGCTGTTTACTTTTACATTGTACGATCTTTTCATTTCAAAATCTCTCCGACACACGACTTTTTTATAGTTGGCGTACGGTCACGCGTTTTTTTCCATCTGGCAGCCCTGCTGTGTCATTGTCATTGTTTCATTAAATAGACGTTACCTCAATTATGATTCCATTAAATTTTGACAAAAATCGTCCATGTTTCATATTGGACTACTGTTTAAGGAATTTAACATGATACTTTCGCAGAATGTGAACCGATTCTAATGATTCCTTTTTTTTACTAAATAATCTTTACCTCTAATGCGGTTCCAATAAATTTTTGCCCTAAGGGTGTAAAATAGCGGAATAAGACTCATATTGGACTCTTACTTGAGTAATTTTTGATTTTCACCTACTTTCAGTTAAGCGATTCTAATGAATAGGCACATAGGCTTGGTTTACATAAATTAACAAAAATCTCAAGCTGATCTAGTAATAGGAATTGAAGGCTGTCGAGAGGAATTACCCAAAGGTACATAAATAGCAAATTTTTATAGCGTGTCCCGGCTCTTATGTTTTGTCTTGACGAGGACTTTAGACCTCTTTTTGTTTCAACTGAGGATCTGTTAAAATTTATTTGTGTCTTTATTTTTTATTTTACTCTAATGTACATTCATGCAAATACATCATTATCTTTAATATATCTATACAGCCCAACCAGATGAAAATACTATAATATAAATATAAGTACCCCATAAGAATAAAATTGTAATACTTCTTTCGAAATGACTACAACGACTTTGATGAAATTTTGCAGTTTGTAAATTGCGCCGTATTATGGATATAACACTTTATTAATAACGGTATATAGAAAATCTGAGAAAATATAAGTAGCCCTAACATATTAATTTTTATTACATACGTCCCCACAATTGCAACTCGCTTGCTGTATAACTTCTAATCGAATCAATCTCAGAATAATTTGATAAAAGCTCATCTATTGATAAACGGTTGTGAATCAAGCTGATTTGGTGAGAACATTGCTCTTCAGTTTTAATTGATAAACGCTCATATGTATCATCGGTTGTCAAAGGAGAATGAGCGACGACCAGTCGTGGATACAGTTCCTTTAGGAACTTTACTGCACGTGGACCCCAGGGACCGATAGTCTCTACAGCAAATGGCGCAAATATGTAGTAATTTCTCAAAGACTCATATTTGCGTCACTTACTAAATTCGGCCACCTCTGATACTGTCCCGGCTCTAAAAGAGGTATCCCTGAGATGAGAGGCCGCCAAAGTTTCACTGCAAGTAGCATCCCACACTAGGGCTTTATCTCTCTCCCAAGGGACCAAAGTCATACTGTCGGGTCTCTTGCCATCGTCTCTAAATATCTCGCAAGGCTCTTAAACCGAGGGGATATTTACGAGTATAAAGATAAGAGCCCTTCAGATGACTTCGTTCAAAGAGCATTAGTATTGCAGTTTTATTATAATCATCATCATTGTCACTTATGTTGCTAAATAATAAAAAAATTAGTAATAATGTAAGAAAATGATTTTCATTAAAATTATATTTTTTAAAATCAGTACTGTTTTATTAATATTTTGCCTAACTACCAGCACGCTTATTGTTTACTGAAGTTAAAATTTCCTTAGTGTGGTTATAATTTCAGAAACCTAAGAAGGCTCCAAAAACACTTCAGTGTTCACAACAATATCAATCACCCTAATCACAATATAAATTGGTAGTAGATAACTGGTGAATATGGGGCTCCTTAATAATTTAAGAAAACGGCATTGACTTGTTTATTGAAAACAGGCTTAAAGGTTAACTTGTCATAGTTGACACCCACAGTTCACCGTTTGGCATCTATATTCTGCAGTAAGTGTTTTCAACTACATTTGACGCTATTGAAGAGACTTATTTAAACGGTGACAGCATTTTAGACTTCAAGAATGTTCTTTTTATGGTCGATGTTAAATAAAAATATTTTGACTTTAACTTCGTTTATTAGAAAATGACTTCTAACTTGGTAAGGTCGTGTTGTATTAGCGTCGGACTGGGACTATGAAAGTGAGGGAATAGAGAGTGCACCTGTGCTTGCTGTGGCACTATAATCCTGTCCTGCGCAGATGCCTAGCCTCCGTTCGGAATGGCCACCATGAATGAAATTCGGTCTGGAGTATATTACAAAACTAGCTTTTTCCCGCGACTTTGTCCGCGTGGAGTTCCATTATGTCGCGCTCATGTGTGAAAAAGCGTCTGCTGGTACAAGGGGGTTTTTTTTTTTTTTTTAAATTTGTTTTTTTTTTTTTTTTTTTTGTGTTGGTCCACAGTTATAATTGAATATCGCGGGCAAAAGCTAGTAAACTACAAAACTTCTTTGTACACCAAATTTTTTGCTAATCTATCTCTGTGTGCCAAAATTATCAGACTACTGGGCGAGCTTACGCGTGAGCAAGCCACATAGAATTGCCCACGTAAAAAACAATTTTCTCTCTAGTGTATACCCGCAAATTTTATTGTATGCCCTTGTGATTTGTAACACTAACAAGGTACGATTAACTGATTAGCTTTCATGCTAAATTCTCCCTACTTTGGGATAGGCCAGTGTGTAGAATTAAACTGTTATAAAGTTTAATAAAGTAAAATAATGGAAAGAAGTATGCAGCTAAGTTGCTTGTCAACATTTAAATCTCAATAATTTATATTCCAACCGACGAAAAGATACTTCAATGTATTGCTTGCTTTTTATCTCGAATCCTTTATTGCTTCTTTGTTCATTAAGTAACAAATAAAACAGCTCACATTGTGTTAAATAGGCTGTTAATGCTTGATGAAGACGGCAATTAAATTTACCCGTAAAGGAATTTAAAAAAAAAAGAGAAATGGATCCATTCTCCATTTCAGTTTTACTTGAGTTTATTAAGTTATTATAAACAACTTCTATACTCTTTTTATTTTATAAACTTAATATAACTATTTATTAAATAATTGACCTATTTATAGAATATTATAACACCTTACTTTCTTTTTGATATTATCAATTATGAATTCTCATATGCTTTTAGATCTTTTCGGTGACATTCCATAAATAAAAATATTTAATATGACATCAATTTAAAAAAAATTGTATCAAAATATACAATTTATAAAATATTATTTAATATAAAATATTATCGAAGAAAAAATATTGTTTTATTAACACTAAAGTGATATATGGCTAAAAATTTTAAATAAAAGCCGAGCCTTTTTGATTCACCTTGAATAAATGGTTACCCCTGACTACTGGTAATTACCAGCAGTTGATGTGTCGCCGTGTTTCATTGCCGCAGATTCAAATTGATTCGATCAAGTGTTTGTATAATCTACTAATATGTCGTCTGAATGTAATTTCATATGCAATTTTGGTATGTTAACAAGACACATGTGAAAATGGTGTATGGGAAACGTTGTTTTTATAATCCACTTGGGTCTAACATAAAAGCTTAGCGTCGCAGCTTTTAATAAAACTACGCAGCTGAAACAAGTAAGAGGGTGGTCTCAACTTAAACAGACTGCTAGCCTGAAAAGATAACAAACACACACTTTTTTAAATTAAACCTACAAAGTTTTTACTGCAATAAGACTAACACTTACATTCCTAGAACCAGCACTCAGTAACAGCATTTTACAAATAATTCAGCTGATTGGATGTAATCTTGCGGAGAAAATACATGAGGCTCTACTAACGTTCCATGTTTCACTACTATTACTTCGATTGCTTGTACGTTCATTTAGTCATGTCAACTCGGAATGAGTTTACTTGAACAGAACACGTAAAAATATTCAATTAAAAATTGAAGACTAATATGACAAAATATTAGTTTCTCATTTTTGTTATTTTCACGAGTATATACATATTTAAATAAATAGGAATTTGAATAAAAAATCAAAAAGGTAGGTTCTATACGAGCGTGGTCGTTCCCCAAGGGATAAAGGGGTGTAGAATATCCCTTATATCTCTAGATAGGTTGCAGTATCTTCCCGAAAACAACTCAAAATAATAAAAAACTACGTTTGCCAGCCCACGTGCTGACTATGGCACCCCCCCCCCCCCCCCAAGGCACGTTCACAAAAAACATGCCGTAATCCTAAATATATTATATATATATATATATATATATATATATATATATATATATATATATATATATTTGTTACGGATATGGATATAAAACACTAAGTTATACAAACACAAAGCGTGTGTTACTTTAATCTCCTTAAAGCTCGTCTTAACAGAAGTGCGCATCGCCCACAATGCACGTGTTTACGCTTGAATGAACATCGAGGATGCAGCAACTCAGCAACTCACTTCAATTACAGTGAAGACGCTGCTTGTGAAATTGCGGTGTATGCAATTATGAGTGAATATCCGCATCGCGCCTCACTTCATGTCCCTTGCAGTGGCAGTATATAAGTACTGCATTAGTACGTTAGTAATATTGTTTGTTTTTTGCTTTATAATGAGATATGTATATCTTCAAAGTAAATAAATATATAACACCTATTTCAAATTGTCAACTATCACCCAGCTTAACTGCTGAATATCCAGCCCTTAACAGTGCTATGGAGCTGGGTGCTCGTTTCAAATTTCGTAATACCTTTGATTCAATAGTTCGATCTCCGCTTACCTCATTGGAATTTTTATGCCCTAAAATATTTAATGGCTAGTTCTAAACTCGAGTCCGACAAAATGATCATGAAGAAAGATAGGAAATGGACGAAACAACCTGACTCAACATAAAAAAAATTATTTTTGTTCTTATTTTTGAAATCATTGTATTTGGTTACAAACAAAAATATATAATATAAAACATGTTTTGCATCAGTGTTGGCTCTGATCGCAAGTCCCATATATCATGCTACGTTCTACTTCACAACACAACAACCATATGTAACCTTCGTTACATATGGTTGTTGCACATTAGTATGATGAGTATACTTGTAATGAAAACTAGTTGCCCCTAATCTTAAATAAAAATATCGCTACTTGCTCATAACTGTATATCAGCGAAAACTGCATGTGTGAGGACAACTGCACGTATGAGAAAGAAAAAAAATGACAGACATGTGTTCGCCAACACACATTGGGAATGCATTGCAGAATTTTACTTGCGTTAAAACTTGAGAGGAAGCCTGTGCCCAGCCATGAAAGGTATATAAATATAGGCAGTAACTTTAACTTCTAACTTTAACTCGATCATAAATATCACCCCAGCACCTCAAAATATAAATAGTGTGCGCAACATATTAGTTCAATAGATGTTATTGAAATTAAGGAAAACAAAAATCCATCATAATTATAGTCGCATTGTCTTCAAATCATATTACTGCATTGTAAAAATCATTGCACCGCATGTCGACTACGATTATATACTTGACTTCTTTGATTATAGACCTGAATTAATTAAAAAAATGACATTCATATCAACGGTGGAAACGAAAAAATTACCAAGCGACACTTTAGACGATATTGAGTTATATGTATCACTGGAATCAGATTTTTTTTCTGCGTCGAGTTGTCCCATTTTCATGCTCCTACAATGAAGTTAATGTCGATTAGTAATTGTAAAATTCGAGGATTTTTTTTTAAGTTTTCGGCTACCAAACGACAAAAATTTGCGTCAATTCAATTCCTTTCATAATATTTCGTTAAGAATAATTTTTAATCTACCGTATTTCTACTTAGTAAATTTATCCTATTTTTTGTATTAATTATTTTGGCTTTAAAATAGTTTTTCCCGAAATCACGAAAAGCTAACAATTTATTTGGCTATTTTTTTCCTATCTCAAAATTTAATTTTTTGTAGCCTCTAAGCTTTTTACCTGTCCTTAATGTTTGTACTATTTGTCATTTAGAATATTTTTTACCAGGTCTGATAAACAAAAAGATGTCGTTTAATAATATTTTTCCTTTCTATAATTTTGTCTTAAATTTTGACCTGTCGTTTTCTGATATTTTTTGGTGTTAAGTTATCTCTTCCTTTTTTAATTTGTATGTAATAAAACGTCAGTTGAACCTTTCACGTTGATCTCAAACTATCGTGTGACTAGGTTGTGATTTAATATTGGAGTGGTCGTTAAGAACAAAAAAATTGATCACTGAGCTGCAAGCTGGCACTTCGAGAATAGATCTGTGATCGCGCGTCCCAGTGACTCGCCGCTTAGTCAAGAGAAGTGGTAATTATTTTCAATTAAGTGTTAGTTATTTTTCTGCTGTTGTGATAAACTTTGAGTTACTCGTATTTAACGAATATTAATCTATGTTTTAGAATCATGGATCAAAATACGCAGTTCCTTTTGTTACTAGTAAAATGTATCTCTAATTCTCTACACTCACCTAATATAACACATCCGTATTAGCCTGCTGTTTAACACTGGTAATCTGGGAGAGCGTTGTTCTGATTCTGTCAATCCGACTCATTGCTGTAAATAGTTATGTTTAGTTAGTATGGTAAGGAATTATACACAAAAGCCACTGAAAAAGTACACTAGGCATGCAGAAAACGTTGTTATTTCTAAATATTTACAAAGTTCAGTCTTTTTTTTAATAGTTTTCCTGTGATAAAGTTAGCAATATGTGAATATAATAAAATCATTATACAGACTACGGACAGGCTTAAGACCCGAAAGTTTTATAACGTGATAAAATTACGGAGTGAGAATAACTACGGAGGAATAAAAATATTGATTTCGTCCAAACAGAGCTAGGTAAGAAGAAAGGGCAGGAAAATAGTCCTAAGCCAGGTAGTCTTTAAAACATTTTATTCTGTGTGTGTTTATATTAAAATACATTAGTCTGTAAAATTACCTAGTACTCAGTATTCCTAGATAGTAAAGTTGAGTGTAGATTAGAACGAACTTTTGAAAAATTTTAAGCTCGCAGTTCCTCGCAGCACTAATTACAGAAGTAAGCTTAGATTATAATTTGGTACCTACCAAATAATAAATCGTCATAATGTATGCATATGCATAAATATTTTTCGTAATTAGAGACTTATTGATTTAGTAAGTGATAGCACCGATGCATATAGGTTATAATAGTATTATCATACTGAAATAGAGTTTCTTCATCATTACGATGATATGCAAATAATAAACTGTTATTCAATACTATGTTGTGTGCGTTGGTGTGCGTCTTTGTTTTTGTTTGTTGTTTAAGAGTGTTGCATTGCCAGACTTCCTGGATTGCGTACATAGTGTCAATAATATAAATAATAAAATTCAAAATAATAAAGTAGACTTATGTATACTTTGCTATGGAGGCAGATAAAAGCAGATATGGCAACCATTATGTCACAGTGAGAATTTTTCATTCAAAGCTAACCGATGGAAACAGTCCCACTGATACTCCGTTGCTAGGTAAAGGATTGCTTCATAATTTTAATCATGACAAAGATGAAACCCATTTTATAATTATTTCGAATAAAAGCACTATAAACTCATTTATGCCTTTTATGATATATTAGTAATAAGTACATCGAAACAGTGCCGAGATTAATTTCAATGTCGTGAAGTGGCTGCATAATTATATACACTACCATGCCACAGAAGAAACACGAAACTGGTTGTGGGAAGAGAAATAGGATATTGGCAGCAGCATCTTCGTGATAAAGTTCAAAAAAATTAAGAAAAAATGCGGAGGCGGTGCCTCTACCAAGCGTTACAACTATGGCCAAAGCCATCCTAAGGGGCAAGCTTTGGGAAAACTTATTTTCAGCAGTAGTGGAAAACCTCGACACACTGCATGATGGGAAAAACTTGAGCACAGTAGTAATACGACTAGAAGCGGTACTCTGTAGGCCTCATCAATGACCTTGAGGTAGTGGAGTACTAGTAGGTGGTCCTATAACGGTTCTCTGAACAAATTAAACTAAATAGTTCTTGTATCTATGTTCCATCGGATTTTAGAGCATTGTGGAATGTTTAAATATGATGGCGGGAGACTCGACGGCATGATTTTGAGTTCTTGGGAGATAGGCATAGCCCTGATATGCAAATTTCAGGGGTAGTTCATTTAGCGCCGTAGTGGCATCAGAGACAGTTTAACTAGATAAATGGCGCACATATTAGTTTATGAGAAATGACTATATATTTGTGACATTTTATGTAGAGACTGTTAGTCCGAGGAGTCCACACGTGGTGATGTTTCTAAAGGGAATTTTCTGCGACTGAGCGTCGCTACTGGAGACAAGAAGGTTGAATCTTTTATCACACAAAGTTCTTAGCACTATTCCGCGGGGAGTTGGACTGCTTAATAATTTTAGTTTATTTTTATTTCAAAAATATTGTATTTTGTATGTGGTAGAGACATGTTGCAGATACATTGTGGTTGTTGCACAAGTAGGTAATTTCGACTAGGGAGGGACTGCGCTCTCAAAGAATACGAGCGAAAGATAGTAGCTTAATGCTGCTGTGTTTCAAACTGTGAGTATAGAGAACCGGAGATGCTTTCAGTGAAAGTGAGGTAGGCTATCTTAGTCCTCAAGGATAACAACGCATCTGCATTTAGACTCTAAATTGATCTTAATCGAGGGCCGATGTAGCTGTCTATGGGCCACAGAATCTACGTATCACCAGGTGAACTGTGTACTCGTATTTTTATAAGATAAGGGTGTTATAAAAATATTATTATAATAGAATAACTTAATATCATAATTGTTTTAGTTTGTGAGACTTTATCTTTATATGTTCTTCATGTACGTGGTAAAACGATGTAACAGTAAATTTATGCTAACATATATGTTGATTTTAAATTGCTTAGCACTGATCGGAGTGTCACATTAGTTACATTGGTTTATTTGACGGCTGACTCGAAGGATCGGGATTTAGGTTTCAATCTAAAACATAGGATGGTAAGACCTTATTACTACTGAATCCAGTCTAATGCAATTCACTAGCGATCTCTGATTCTGCATCAGATCTTGCAATCATTCCCGATATAGTACAAGTGATACGTAAAGATAATAGCAAATATACAACTATTTTTGCATAATATACGTTCAAAGTTAAATAATGAATGAATCATACATGTTGATAACTAGACTACGCTTATAACTGGACTAAAAATAGCAGTAGAAGCTTACGGGGTAAGCCCAATTATTTTAGCGGTCGAATGATGCTAGCGGGCAGTGACGTGGCTCAGAGCCGCTATTGACAATTTTTTTACAGAAAAATCCAATATCTGATTTTGGCAAAACCTCACGACCAGCAGATGCGCTCACGACGAAGTACGTTTGTACTCATAAGAATATTTTTGTTAATGGTTTATTTTAAGTTAAGTTAGGCTAATAAAGAATAGAATCATATCGGTGCCTTTCTGACTTTTTGCCAGCGGTTTTCCCTGAAAGTTTTCAGGTAGTTTCTATTTGCCACAGCTATAAAAATCTGTTTAACAACCGCGATAAAAATATAAGAGAGATTAAAATTCGTATGTTAGATAAAGAACTTTATAATGTTTTGTAAAATAGAAAAAGTTTTGTAAAGAAGAGGGACACTAATAATTGTGTTTAGTAAGTACGCGATCGATATGGTCATAGAAAACTACCTCGAAATTATTATCAAGTTATTTTATATTTAAACGTCGGTTTTCGTTGAAGAACCTCCTTGATTATTAATACATTCATTTTTAAGAATAATAATTAGCGCCAGCCTTTTTCGTTTAAAATAGTCTCAAAGGAAATCTCAAACGTAAACCGCATAGAATATCTAGTCAAGACCTGGTTTCTTCAACTCTGAATGGGTATTCAGTACAACGCGCACTTTATTTACCTCATATCACTTAAAAAGTAAAAAGTTCTTGCTGATTTCAGAATTTCTATCTACTTTTTTTGGTACCTTTCGAAGTCTTGAATTTATGTAAAAAATAATAAAATTTCCATGTAATGACGGTATTGGACTGTTGATGTGTTTATTATCTTAATAAATAATACATTAATACACAAAATATAGTGTTTGCCTTGTGGTGGTGAAATAAGGGAGTTACCTACTTTGTTAGATTGGTGTTGTAAGAGGCAACTATAAACAAGCCAGTAAGCTCTCACCGCAGTCAATAGACAATTATAAAAGATGCGATACATCTGATATTGCTATCGCCAATTCGCCTATCAGACAATATGTTTTGACAAATTCTATTCTGCCCACAAAAAGGGAAGCCAATGTCTGTTACCCATACCATACTATTAAGCCTTAGTCTGATAAGACTCGTAAAAAAGAAGAAGACATTATTATGATATATTGTGGAGATGATTATTACCAAAACCTCTACAGTGCCATGGTGAATACGAAATACATCAATGATCAATATATTACACTTGAAGAGTCTATACAAGTTGCTTTAAAAAGTAACAAAGTTATAAAAACCAAAATATTGAACCCTCCTCAAAAAGACTGGATAAATAAAGACGTATTAGAAAGAATTGATAGACGAAATGAGCTATGGAAGAGTTTTAAGCAAAATCCGGGAAACTTAGAAATCGAAAAAAGATTTAAGAAGGAAAGAAATGAAACGTTCGAGTTTATTCAAGCAACAAAAAATGAATATTACAATAAAGCTTTTGAAAATTATGTTCGTAAGTCTTCCAAAATGTGGCAACCATAAATAAACAACAAAACCAAAGACAATTTCACACCCACTGATCTATTAACTGCTGAAGGCACTATTAACGACCCGCAAAATATCTGCGAAAAATTTAATGAATATTTCGCAAATATAGGTATTGTTCTGGCAAAACAATTTCCATCTCATTATCATAAGAAATATTTACATACAATGCAAAATAGACCAACTAAATTTATTAATAAACTTGATCAATTTGAATTAGCTACTGTTGAGGAAGTTACAAAAACCATAGACTATTACAGATGTTGACGGGATCAGCTCTAAAACTATTAAATAAATCTGTTAGCTTAACAAAATGCATTATTAGATGTATCCAGGAAGGCCATTTCCCTGACTCATTGAAGCTTGATAAAGTCACTCCGATCTATAAAACAGAACCTAAGAATGAGCCAGGTAATTACAGGCCAATCTCAGTACTTCCTACTATATCAAAAGTTTTTGAGAAAATTTTACATAAACGCCTAAGTGTGACTACTTAACCTTAAACAAACACCTCTCTGACCATCAGTATGGCTTTAGATCTAAATCAAATACCCTTTCTGCATCAATCGATCTTATTACATAACTCAAAACCAGTATAGATCAAAAAAAAAATATAGCCCTTGGAATTTTTATTGATGTAAAGAAGGCGTTTGATACCGTAAGTCATGAAATTTTATTATGTAAGCTTTTTGCACTCGGTATAACTGGATTGGCCCTAGAAATGATAAAGTCATATTTCACAAACCGTTTTAAAGTAGTTAAAATAGATAATCATGTTAAAAGCCCTAAACCTGTTCAATACGGTGTTCCTCAAGGGTCAATTTTGGGACCTTTGTTGTTTCTAATATATATAAACGATATAAACAACATAGGTTTAAAGGGAAATATCACCTTGTACGCGGATGATACTTGCCTATTTTATTTCGGACACAGCATCAATTTAATCGTAGAGGAGGCCCAGAAAGATCTTAACCTCGTGCAGGAATGGTTCTCATGCAATTTGTTAACTATCAATGTATCAAAAACTAACTATGTCATCTTTTCTGCTAAAAACAAAAAGGCTTTTCGCCTCTCACAATAAATGGTGCACATATAAATAAATCAAGTAAGGAAAAATACCTAGAACTTAGATGGTTGACGTGGAAGCCACACATTCAGAAAATAAATTCTAAATTGTCTTCTTTTTTAGGAAGTGTGCGAAATATAGTAGCATGTCTCTCACTGAATGTTCGATATATTTTATACAATACACTTGTCAAAACACATATTGACTATTTAATCGAGGTATGGGGAACAGCACACAAAACAAATTTACGTAGACTGCAAACTACCCAAAACTACCCCAAACTCATTATAAATATTTGACACCGTCTTATATTATATATAAAGAAACCAAATTATTAAATATATCACAAATATATCAATATAACACTTGCATATTAATACGTAAAATACTTAAAAACGACATTCATTCGCAAATATTGTTTGAAAAAAATATAGATTTTTACAATCGTAACTTTAGTGTGCCCATGATATATACATACAAAAAGTTAGAACAGAGTATGGTAAGAAAAATATAATGTTTGACGGTGCAAAACTGTATAACGCTTTACCTAAAAATATAAAAGAATCAAAAACGTTATATTTATTTAAAAACTTATTGAAATGCCATATTTTGGAAAATACCAAAAAAAAAATACAAGATAAAAATTAAATCTAACTTAGTTTGTACGCACCCTTATTTCTGTTTCGGTTGCATTAATTGTTCCGTCTAAATGTTTACTGTTCTTTTAATTGTTTACGTTTTACCCACATCTATAGTTAATATTCTGTATGCTTGTAATGGATTCCTTTATTATTGTTTGTAATTTTTTTATTTCTCGTAAGCGATTTGTAATCTTTTGAGAAATAAATAATATCTTCAACCTAAACCTATATATCTTTACTCCACATTGTACTTGATGCACGAATGAGACGGCTGAACTGAGGACCACGTTTACTCAGATAATAAGTGTGAAAAATCAACATTACATTGCTGCGTTTCGTAAAATGAGTGATGACAATCGGAGACCCTTTTGACTGGTAGTTATGGACGCATTCTATCGTAGAGTAGTCACGGTTGGAAACGCATCTGCATTTTTTTATTGAGAATATATATTTTTATTTGAGAAATTTGTTTATGTGCTCGTTTATCACCTTTGATAAAAATGGGCTATGGGTCAAACCTTTTTCATTCCAGTTTTATCATATACCATTATTAATTGTTTGGATGTTGTTTGAGTTTGGATTGCGATAATTTCGTGGCGTTGATCCCAAACTTAGAACTAGCCTTAGGATTTAATAATTTGCTATACTAATCTCATGAATTGGAAACTTTATGTACGAGTATCAAATTTGGTATTATAGAATCATAACCTTACACCATACATACCTTAGACCATTCAACTCAAACACATACCAAACATATTTAGGTTTATGTAATTGTTATAAATAGTTTTTTCTTTAAATTCAGTACACAAATATGTTCCTTGTATATTTACCTTGCAATATGCAGTCACATGAAACAACACGGGCCATCGGACCGAAGACGGGTTAACATAGCACTTTTCCCTGAAACAGAACTGTCCGTCATTTTTAAACTACTTCAAAAAGGAGTTGATTCTCAATTCGAGTGTATGCTTCGTATACGAAATTGCGAAAGGGTACTTTTTAGAAACATCTTACCTTTATACCAAAGCCTGTTTCAATCACAAAAGTAAAAAAGTACACGAACGCGGTCTACATTTTACAACTGTGAATGGATACTCACTAAATACAGACTTTTCTATATCCTTATACAACTCGGAGAGATGCTGAGCCCAACTTTCTTAGAAACCCTTTTTTTCTTTTTGCTATCATTAAATTTTCGGTCTGCGAAGATTTCGTGAATTGCCAAGTTCTTACTTTTTAAGCAAGAATTTTTTACAAAGTTTCTCATTCCCTTGATGATTTCGAGCTGTCGTACGCTTGTTTCTTTAGATTGCATTGAATTGATACTTGAAATACCATTTCTTATCAAAGAAAAAAACATAATCTCATCGTGAATTTTTGTCCACGGCACTCGAATATTAGATATAGTTCTCCCTTTATGCGCGCCATTTAACCAAACTACTAGCTACACACGCTCATGGGTTACTGACGTTAAAATTTCCTTAGTGTGATTATAGTGAGTGAAGGTTCTAAAAACACTTTAAGATTATTTGTAACAATATCGATCACCTTGGCCACAATAAATGAATCAGTAGTGGATAACTGGTAAATATGGGGCTCCTCCATATTTTAAGAAAACAGGCTTGAAGTTTTACTTCTTATAGTTGGCACGCATAATTGACCTTGACTTGTTGAAGCAGTGGCAGCTGGTTAGACTTCAAGATAGTTCTTTTTTGTGGTCGATGTTGAATAAAAATAATTTGAATTTGACTTTGTTTATTTATATTTAAGTTAGAAGACAACTTCTAATATAAATTTAAATCTTAAGTCATTGGGCCGACTTATAACGCTATGTGTTGGAAATATCAACGGCAGTGGCAACTAATACTCGTTCTTTTAAAATAAAATATGCTGGTTTACATAAAGCAAATTTGAGATATTTTTCCAACATCTGATACGAGATAAAAGATTCCCTATTAAACGAAACAAACCATCGCATATACATAAAATGTATAGATATTAAGCTAATATTTAAACGACGTGCTGAATAAGTTCTCATGCGCTATCGATGCATATACGAGTATAGGGTACCAGTAACACCTCTAAAGTGGCTTTTGTTCGTCAACCGTTGTCTTACCTTATTAAATTTCACTCTACCACTGGTGATTTTATTTGTACATTAATTGAAATGACGAACGAACTCAGTCACATTATGTTATATTATGCTTATATATCTTGAATAATTAGACCATTATTATTACGCTGGGCAGGCAACCTGATAAGCATCACTATTCGGCCATTAGTCATTTTTCAACTTAGACTGTTGCATACTGGGCCAGTTAATATTATAACTTCCTCTTTGTTCGTATGTAAACACAAGGCAATTTATAAATATATTGGGTTTTAAATTTATTAGGTTGGCGATCAACTGTTTACAGTCTGTTTGCCACCACAATCGTGTGAGTTATCCCAACTACCCTTGCTACTAGTGCCATATCGACTGGCCGTAATTTTAAATCCGTCTAAATGATGACAACGCCACGCGCACATACAATTATGCTTTTCGTGTCTCTTATCTCATCTCTCATCAATATAAAACACATTATGTAATGGCGGCTGTACACTCTTGTGGCGTATCTCGCTTCACTTAAACCGAAGAAAATCCGCTACGCGCATGAAGAATAAGCCACACGTTTATATCACGCCACAACCAGGGAATAATGCAAATCATCGATAAGATAAGACACCGCGCCTTCAACGGAACGCGAGATTGTGCGACGTTCATTCCGCCTGCAACCGGCATAGTAACAGGACGTGCCACGCTATTTATATCAATTAACTTAAGTTGTTCTCGTAGTTAATTTCATCTTGTAAAATTGTTTGTAGTAAAAGTTGTTTGTTACATGGAAATAACATTACTTCATTCGAGTCAGTTAATTCTTATTCCTGCTCTTCATTAGTATTCGATTATTTACGATATAATGTATTCGAACACAACGTTGGGTGTGGTCTCCACATCGGTTCCACATTTGAATACAACGTTGGGGCGTGGCCCCCACAAATGGTGACCCGTCGATAAAGCCGAAATAACGGTAAATTGAGCTACGCATCGTATGGCATCAACGATTTAGCTTCAAAACAACGTGGTGATAACAAAGGATAGGGCGTGGTTCAAGTAAACAAGGTGAGCGTATCATTATTTTTATTTTATTTTGATATTGTGCTATGATGGCCGAACCGAGTGTAGTCAACGTCACCAATCATAAATATTTGACTCCCGCAAAAATTTTGAGAGTTGGTGTTAGAGTACCCCAATTCCTGGCCGATGAGCCTGCCTTATGGTTCGCGCAAATTGAAGGCCAGTTCCTATTGTCCAGGATCACGAATGATGAGACTAAATGCTCATGTCACTTATGTTTGTCATGCCAAAAGAGCAAAATCACCCGTCACTATGTAGCCGCGCAACTAGAACCTCCATATGCTAAGGAAGTTAAGGATATTATTACTAACCAACCTAGAACTGATAAGTACCTAACATTGAAAACGGAACTAATACGTCGTCTTTCATTATCGCAGGAGAAGCGCCTCCAGCAATTGCTTAACCACGAAGAGCTTGGAGATCGGAAACCATCGCAGTTCCTACGCCACCTGCAGAATCTAACCGGAGCATCTGCAGCATCAGACGTTATTAAAACATTATGATCGAGGCGTTTACCCACTAATGTACAAACTGTGATTGTTTCTCAGTTAACAGACTTATCGTTGGGGAAACTAGCCGAAATCGTAGCCAGGGTGTACGATATCGCGCCGGTGAGCCCTCAAGTTGCCAGCACCTCTACTAGGACGCCGGAAAACTGTGACACTATGGCCAGGCAGATAAGTGACCTAACGAGGCAAGTAGCACTTCTCACTGCTCAACTTAACAGGTAACAACGTTCCCGCTCACACTCGAGATCGCGATCCAACTCAAGGAAACCCAAACCCAAAAAGTTTCCACCGGATCACCCGCACTGTTTTTACCATTACACATATGGGCACAAAGTAAACAAGTGTAAGCAGCCTTGCACATACAAGGCGGAAAGCTTACAAGGTCGCAAGTAATGGCTAACGACTACCTCTGTTCAACAGGCCGCTTATTTATCTCTGATCAGACATCAAAAATGCAGTTGCTCGTGACACTGGTTCAGACCTGTGTGTTTTTCCCCGGTCAGCAGTCAAGACGCCTTGCTATAAATCCAGGTATGACCTCATAGCTGCTAACACCACAGTCATACACACCTACGGACCGATAACGCTACACCTCAATCTAGGATTGAGACGGAATTTCACATGGAATTTCACAATAGCCGATGTGAAACGACCGATCATCGGAGTTGACTTCCACAGCCACTACAATTTACTCGTTGACTGTAGGAATCAACGATTAGTTGACAGTGTCACTACTCTCTCGGTCAACGCCGTAGCCTGCACATCAATGGAGGACATCGCTTCGATGAAGTCAGTCACCGGAAAAACCGAATTTCACCAAATACCGCGTGAATTCCCCGAGATAACTCGCCCTACAGGTATGCACTTACCATGCAAACATAATACTCTGCACCACATCAGGACGACTTCAGGACCTCCAGTAGCCAGTAAGCCTCGACGCCTGGATACACTTCGCATGCAAGCTGCGAATCAGGAGTTCTCAGACCTGCTCGCCAGCGGTATAGGCAGACCATCGGAAAGCGCTTGGTCTTCTCCTCTGCACATGGTAAAAAAAGATGATAGTTGGAGACCATGTGGAGACTACAGAGCACATAACAATAGAACTTTACCTTATCGATATCCCATCCGTAATATCCACGATTTCTCACATCAACTTACAGGCTGTTCTATCTTTTCTACTATTGACTTAGTCAAGGGTACAACCAGATTGCTGTCAATCCAGATGACATCATGCAAACGGCAATCACGACTCCATTTGGATTGTATGAATTCCCGTTCATAAACTATGGCTTAAGAAACTCAGCACAAACCTTCCAGAGGTTCATTGACGAGGTGCTGCAAGGACTCGATTTCTGCTACGGATATATAGATTATATCTTAGTATTTTCGTCACCAATCCAAGAGCACAAGAACCATCTGCGGCAACTCTTCGAACGCCTAAAGCAGTACGGCGTAGTGTTAAACACTAGTGTGTGTACACTTGGCCAACCATAAGTCACGTTCCTGGGATACCACGTGTTAGCCGCAGGTACTACACCACTTGAGTCCAAAGTCGAAACTATAAGGCAATACCCCGTTCCAAAAACCGTCAAAGAACTAAGACGTTTCTTAGGCATGCTGAACTTTTACCGTCGCTTTATTCCCAACGCAGCCCAACTTCAAGCACCGCTGAATGAGTTTTCAGTGGCTCAAAAAGGATATGATCAATTCTCCAAGACTGTAAGGAATCAATATCTCAAGCGACTCTTCTTGCTCATCCCGACCCAGCAGCAGAACTAGCAATAGTGACAGACGCATCTGAAACTGCCATAGGCGCTGTCCTTTAACAACGGAAAGGTAAGGATTGGCAACCACTTGCTTTCTACTCTCATAAGCTCAGCAACGCACAGAGGAACTATAGCCCCTACGACAGAGAGCTGTTGGCTGTTTACGAAGCCATCAAGTAATTCCGTCACATGGATGAGGCCAGAAAATTTACAATATTCACCGACTATAAGCCTCTCACCTTCGCTTTCTCAAAAAGCAAAGACAAATGCACTCCTAGACAGTTCAGACACCACGACTACATTGCTCAGTTTACAACCGACCTGAGATACCTACCTGGTAAGGAAAATTTAGTAGCTGACGCACTTTATAAAGTCGAGGAGATCACTACAGCTGTGGACTACGATGATGTTGCACGATCTCAGGACAAAGATCCTGAACTGCAAAATCTACTTCTTCATGGCTCAGCACTGCAACTGAAAAGGATCAAGACTTTAAATGGTAATTTACCTGTCTATTGCGATATTTCTGTGCAACCGCCACGACCTTACATTTTTGAGACACTGCACAGCTTACGCCATCCAGGAAGATCAGCTACTGTGCGATTGGTCTCACATAGAAACGTATGTCCAGGGATACGCAAAGATTGCAGAGTGGTCAGGACAATGTTTGTCATGCCAAAAGAGTAAAATCACCCGTCATAACATATCCTCACCTTCATCTTTTCTCACTCCTTCGTCGAGATTTTCCCATATCCACCTCGACATCGTAGGGCCCCTAACTCTGTCTTCTGGTTACAGTTATTGCCTTACCGTCATCGACCGATTCACGCTGGGACATCCGGTCGGTGTGTCCGGCTGGATAGCCCGATTTGGCATTCGTGCACTGATGACTACAGACCGCGGACGCCAGTTCGAGAGTCATCTCTTCAAGGCTCTCACCAAGTTTGTTGGTGCGCATCACCTGCGCACAACCGCCTATCATCCAGCTGCAAACGGCATCATCGAGCGACTTTATCATCAACTCAAAGCGGCAATCATATGCCACACATCATCACAGTGGACGGAAGCCCTTCCACTGGTTTTCTTGGGCATACGCAACTCGTGGAAAGAGGATCGACAAGCTACGCCTGCAGAATTGGTATATCGTCAAACTCTTAGCTTACCAGGCCAATACCTATCTCCAATAGACGACTATACCACGGCAGACGTCATAGAGTACGTAACACGTCTACGATCCTGCATGTTCGCCCAGATTGTATTCGGGCGGAAAAATAAACGCCGGCAAATTATTCCACTCCTTTGCTGTACATATTAAAAAATCGAAGTAAATCGTTTCGTTATAATGCGTGGAATATCAACAAAAAAGGGGTGAAGACCAGCTCACCGTCTGGTCGTTCAGTGGTGGAAAGGAGAGGGAGGAATTAAAGCCTGAAATTCCTGCGCACACTTTCTGAAATGCATCCTATGGAATACCGAGAGGCTGGCTACTCTGTGCCTGTGCTCGAGACTGACAAGGTTGGTTTCAACCAAATCAAGGTCACGAATGAATCTCTTAGCACGTCTCTGGGCTGAATATAACGCTGCCATGTGGCACTTTGCAGCACCAGCCCTATGTGACAGCAGTACTCTGGACACGACCGGACTTGCGTTTTATATAAAGTAAAAAGCTAAAAGGCGTGAAATACCGCCACAACCTTGCAAGAATACCATTTTTCCTTGCGGCTGCTTTGACTCTGGACTCAATGAACCGCTCATAGTTGAGGTTCGGAGAAAATTCAACCCCTAACAACTTTAGGCGGTCACTGTACTCCAAGGATACATTTCGGAAAGTAGGAGCCAGGGTGAGCAGGCTCCTTTTTGCGGTGAAAAAACGCACTTGTTTTTTGGGGGCATTTAATCTCACGGGATTGGCATCGCCCTATTCGGAGACTGCCCGTAGCGTGAGATTCATAGGCTCAATCATAGCCTCTTTTTCGGACTGGATTTGATCCCGACTGGTTCGAGTACTTGGTTGGTATCTCTCAACAATTGTACTATCGTCTGCTTACCAATTCAATATACGCTCCATAATCTTGCAGAATACGGAGGTAATTGAAATTGGCCGATAGTTGGCAGGGTCGGCACGGCTACCTTTCTTAGGTACAGGCTGCACATTGGCTAGTTTCCAAGTTTTAGGCACTATTCCAGTCCTTATTGAGAGGCGGAACAAGCGCGTCAACACCTGAGACAACTCAGGGGCACAGACCTTTAGAACTAAAGCCGGTATACCATCAGGTCAGGTATTAAATCTTACGTACTAACGTACTTAACAGCACCCTTGGTTACAGAGAGGACTTGGTGTTTCACATCCCAATGTCATAGTTAGCCCGGCTACTTTCAGTTTTCGAATAATAATTTATGCTCAGATCTATGTAGAACAAGTTTCAAAAACGTGGTTAAACATCGGGAACTTCAAAATCTAAAATATAACGAGATAAAAACCGTAAAATTTGTTACATAAACTATACTATAAAAACCACAGCCACAGTTGCCAACCCGCTTGATAAGCATGTCAACGATGATAAAATATCTTTCTATGAGTGAATTTGTAAATTAAACAGAATAATTTGTATTCAATATAAATTACAATGATACTTATTGAAAGTCAATTATGGCTACCACTGGTTTGGTAAAACCTCTGTTGTGGGAAGGGACAGCAAGAAACCTAGCGAGACTTCTTAAGCAATAATTAAAAATATAATATGTTATACAATTAAATCAAAATATAAATAAACCAGGATTTCACTTCATACAACGATGTAATTTAAAGAAGACTGAAATCGTCGACTGAATGCTTCCAGTAGATTGGTGAACGCAGAAGTATAAGCCGCGCTCTTCTCTTCTTACCAGCTAATGATATTTGCTTTATTATATATTATATGAGCCATTGATATTTGGGCACTACCCTTGTTGCCTCAGCCAGTATTGAAATCTTCGGCGTCGACGTATCGAGTGACGTGCAGTTTCGTGGTCACTTGGAAGAGAACGTCAAAAAAGCTTGGCGTGCTCAGCAGAGTGGGACAGTATTTCATGCCGGCACACCGCTTTTGAACAAATTTTCCATCATTTGTTGTTCACCAAGGGCCTCGTCACAAATAACAGAACGCACCGCTTGCAGGTAAAGTTTTGTTGTCTGGTTTTTGAATTTGGAGAATATTCGATATTCCCCAACACACACCTATAAATTCACTACTTTCTTTAAATTATTGGATTTAAATTACTTTTTTGCTTAAATAGGTTTTAAAACAATAATAATGAGCAACTATTATTTTGTTATGTAAATCTTCAATTTTTAATTGAACATTTTTACGCGTTCTATTCAGGTAAACTCATACCCTAAGTGAACGTACAAGCAATCGGAGTAATAGGAGTGAAACATGAAACGTAAGTAAAACCTCATGTATTTTCTCCGCAAGATTACATCCAATCAGCTGAATTATTTCTAAAGTGCTGTTACTTATTGCTGGTTCTAGGAATGTAGGTGTTAGTCTTATTGCAGTAGAAACTTTGTAGGTTTAATTTAAAACTTGGTGTGTTTGTTTTCCTTTCAGGCTAGCAGTCTATTTTGATTGAAATCACCTTCTTGCTTGTTTCAGCTGCTTAGTGCAGTTATAAGCTTCGATATTCAGCTTTTATGCTGACCTCAGGGGCTTTATAAAAACAACGTTTCCCACATAACATTTTCTCATGTGTCGTGTTAACATACCAGAATTTAGATAGTAGATCATACAAATACTTGATCCTTGTGGGATTGGAATCCGCGGCAATGCAACACGGCGACACATTAACGTAGCTGGTGATTATCAGTAGTGAGGGCTAACGATTCATTCAAGGCAAATCAAAAGGGCTTAGCTTTATTTAGAATGTTTAGTAATATATCACTTCAGTGTTAATAAAACCATTTTTTTCTTCGATTATCTTTTACGTCTACACTAATATTTTAAATAGGAAAAATTTAATTGTTTGTAGCCTATTCAGGCTCCAAAACTACTGAACTGATTTGAAAAACTCTTTCAACAATGGAATCCGATATTATCCCTGATGAACATAGGCTATAGTATATTTTCAAAAAGTTAGGGATCCGTATAAAAACTTCGTAAATGTAACCACTATGGCATGAAAAAAATACCAAAAGAATCCTTATATTGCATACGCTGCGGAAACTATTGACAATATAGCAAAGTGATGTACTACTATTTTATAGAAGATATCATTATCTAAAAAAAATCCGTGGTACCATAGTTTAACTACTACAGTTATGTCAAAATAACTACTTTTTCATGTTAAATTATGCAATAGTAACGCCGAAAAATCCTTATATCGCATACACTGCGGAAACTATTGCCAATAGAGCAAAGTGATGTACTACAGTTTTATAGAAGACTAGCTATACCCCGCGACTTCGTTCGCGTGAAATTTATTACGATTGAATTCCATGTACTTGAATTTTTTGCTAATGACCCCAATTCTTTTTCTAATATAATAAAAATAAAAATAAGACTAAGTTACTCCTTATAACATCAGCTATCTGCCAGTGAAAGTCCTGACAAAATTGGTTCAGCTATTTCGGAGATTATCCGGAGTAAACAGAAAACAGATACAAAAATTATAATTTATATTTATTTATGTTCAATAAAATTGGAGATCTTTAAGAAAATTGTAACCAAAAGTAGCTTTTGTGTTCCAAAATTTAATTAGATCATCGGCCGTTGTCAACAATAGTCGGTTACAGTCGTATCGTAATATTAATTCTTATTCAAATTAATAGTTTTATCATATTGAAAGGGTTAAGAAATAATTTATACCTCTTTTTAAAGAGCATATTCTACTCTTTACTATAGTCATACATATTTTGGCGGTAAAGTTGGAAATTTTAATATATCTAAACTTTGAGCAAAAAAAATTGATTTAAGATAGGAAATGTTCATATTTTGAGGCAGATTTCACAAACACTATATAAATGATATCGCTTTTGTATGTATAAAAGGTTGATAGAAAATTCATCATGGACCATTTCATACCTCCACACTTTTCATGTACCGTGTACAGTTATCTTTAAAACTGAAAGAAAACCGCGTTTTGGTACACTTTCTGGGGAATTCGTCCGGGAGGGGGAGAAAGAGTGGATAAAATTTAACTTTGCTGTATAACATACATATGCCGATAGAATCAGAGTAGTACATTAATGATTGTAAAAATGATTGAACTAAATGAGCGAGGTGTCATGTCATGTCGCGCGGCGTATACACGTGATATACGCGATTGAAACCGTGGGGCACAGCTATATAAAATATTTTTAAAACAAAGACGATATTGATAATTTTTGTGTCGAATAGGTTAATTATTTATTAAATTATTATATTAAGTTTATAAAATAAAAAGAGTATAGAAGTTGCTTATAAGAACTTAATAATCTCAAGTGCAACTGATACAAAGAATGGATCTATTTCTCTTTTTTTATAAACTCCTTTACCGGTAAATTTAATGGCCGTCTTCATCAAGCGTTAACAGTCCATTTAACAAAAATATAAATTATTTTATTTGTTACTTAATAAACAAAGAAACAATAAACGATTTGAGTTATAAAGCGAGCAATAAACTGAAGTATCTTTTTGTCGGTTGGAATATAAATTATTGTGATATAAATGTTTACATGAAACTTAGCGGAACTTTGCTACATACGTCTTTTCATTATTTCTTTATGTAACACTTTGTAACAGTCCATTTCTATACATTAACCTATCCAAAAGAAGGGAGAATATATCTTGAAAGCTAATCAAATAATCGTACCTTTAGCGTTACTACCCATCGTAGATAATATAGTAGATATTCGGAATCCCCGTCATCTGTTTGGTATATACGTGATGGTAGCCGTCTATTAAGGCACTTGTAGTACGATAGGGGGTGCTTTTTTCTATTATCACTATTACATTCATTAACACACAGCAGACAGCCTTTTAAAGTTCACTGATGAACATAGACCTTCCCTAGATTGCCCTATGAGGGCAATGTTTGTCAACACGTTCGATGCCACGCTTGACCGCCGTTTTTCCAACTGAAGAATTTAAATAAAAAAGAAGAAAAATAAACATGATAAAATCCCTCAAAATAGTTTTATTAAACAGAACTTTTTTTTTATTATCTAGTTATTATTAGAAAGACGCCATCTTATACGCGGTAGAGTCTCGCTGCAGCTATATTAAAAGTATAGTTAGGCATGAATGGGTCGGCTCAGCCGGGAAAGTACCACGCTCTCACAGAATACCAGCGTAAATAGTAGCTTAACGCTGCTGTGTTTCATATGATTAGTGTTGAGAACCGGTGACCCTTTTTACTGGAAACGAGATATTCCATCTTATTCCTCACGGTTGACAACGCACCTGAATTTTGATTCGTAATCGTGGACCAATGTAGATGTTTATAGACCACAGCAACCTCTAACTATCAGGTGGAGTGTGTGCCCGTTTGTTGCCTTAATTCTATTAAAAATCTGCTGTAAACGTAGTGATTATATACTCTTCGATCTCCTAGTTCACTCACGAGACGATATAAGGTAGTGGATATTCTTACGCCGCCAGCATTATGTAATTATTGAAACTAAAAATCTTTAGTTATAAAGTTTATCAATATATTCTCTTTACAATAAAAATTAGGCGACCGTGGACAAAAAATATTCTGTAAGCTAAATAATATTAGTTTTCAAAATAACTTAAACAACACACATTCATTATGAGATGTGATGTGATGTAAAAATACTAGGTTATCGTTATGAAATCATTTTGTTATTGATTGATTATTCAGACATCCGGAAGTGGGTTAAACACACATACACATATATAATCAATCAAATAAAAACGTGTTAAAATTCTTTTACATTTCTTTTCTCTCAATGTTTTTAAACAACAGACTTATAGCATAAATTGCCTCATGGTGAAAATATTAACCATAGTCGTTACGCTTGGAAGGCGGGTGGACAACCGCAGTTCTTTTATTATTTTGAGGTGCCATCAAGAAGATGCTGCTGCCTTTCATGTTTTACTTTCCCTGGGTCACCTATTACGACTCTAACGGAATGATTTGAGGTAGATTATCATACGTCGCCACTATAAATAACTTTCTCATATAACTTTGTAATTGGATTCTATGTGAATATACTTGAGTATTTTTTCTTCATGAAAATGTTAAGTGTTTTTACCTTAAAGAAGAAAAAACCACGCAATTCACGAAATCTTTTCAGACGGCTCTAAAAATCAGTCCGAAGAAACTTAATGATTGCGAAAAGGTAAAAAGAAAATCTTTGTGAAGATGAACTCTGGGTCTGCCAAGATATATGAGGTATTATAGAAAGGTTTTAAGTTTAGTTTTTGATAAAATTATTTTCATAAACCATATTAAACTTTCTAATTTAATTGACTGGAAAAAAAATGCGCAAAATAACAAATAAATTTGCATGCATTCCATTTTACTCTAAATTTTATTCTTATTTTAATGTAGATGCCGTGGCCCACAGAAAATTATTTTATCTATCCTCGATTAAGAATTCAAATGCCGATGCTATGTTCCTCTTGAGGACTAAGAATACATCGTTACTAAAAGGCCATCCGGTTCTTATCTAAGCATATGATATTTCATTAGTCACTGCGACGTGTAGCTGCTTCTTTACACTGGTATTCCAAGACTTTCCCGGTCAGCAACCTCATTAGTGCTGTATCTTTGGTGTGTACATAAAACCGATATAGCAAGACTCTACCATGTGTAAAACACATTTATTTATTTATTTTCAATAACACACCGCGGTCGGCAGTTTAAAATATATAATTAAGTATAAACGTATGGTATATCGATAATAAACTGCACTGATAATCATGAAATTTGATTAACTTATTTTTTTTTAAGTGAAGAAGACAAACTTAATATTAAAATACTTGGTTATAAAACTTAGCAACAATGTGTTCGAGCTAAGTTTTAAGAACTTTCAACCAGGTTAGAAACATTTTCTTTTGCCTTTGTTTTTCACGCAGGTTTTCCGAATAAATTGTAACATCTATACACCTATACAACATATAAATAAAATTAAAATGTCTATCTGTAATGTTGAACCAACTGCTTTTTATAGAGATCATAGTGATATTTGCAAGCCGTTAAGAAATGAATAACCATTTGTAGTGCGTTATTATTATTAAAATCTTAATAACGCCATATTTATAGATCCCACCCAAGCGAAGCCGAGACAGTTCACTAGTCTTTAATATAATGGAATTCCGCAAAGTGACTCAACTGATGCTATTAATAAAATCTTGTAACTTCAAAGATTATAAGCTTCTGTTTCTATTCACTTATTTAAACTGTAGATATACATTATCAATAATTCGTTTAGACTACGGATATTATATAGGGAATAGCAAATTATAATTCAGACTTGACTCGCAATTCTGGTAAAGTCATATGCGTAAATGGCTATATAAGAAGCATTTTGTTGACTAAACTAACACAATTTGTTATGTGCTATTTATATAACTTAAAAAATAAAGCGCGGGTTTAGATATAGTGTAGAGTGAAGAGATTAACAACAATAATGTAATGTTACAATAGAGAACTGGCTTAGTTGATTGGAATAAATACACTATTTTTTATACTTGAAAGTTTTTCCCGACATGAGAATTCCTCTTACTTTGCAACTTGTGATATTTGCCTGTTTTAAAACGTCAAATAAAGTTTTTTAGATTCTAACGCACAGACTGATTAGAATTATAAGAGTCTTGAGATTCACGTTGCTGCTGACGTGCTGCACGCTGTTGGTTTGAAATTTAATATTTTCTTTATTGAAATATACTAGCAATACACTAACATTACTAGTATTCCTGTTAACCATTTTTGGTAAGCTTGTGTTAGGAAACGTTCACGATAGTAATGGAATGACCTTTTGAGCCTACTGTCACATAATCAAATAATATCTCAATGACCAGTATATTATTTATAAGTATTTTATCACGCTTCAAATTCAAATCATAATATATTATTCAGCTATTTTCAGGAAGATGCTGCTGCTCATCTCCTGGTTCAGCTTCCCTCTCTCGCCTCTTACGACACCCGCGAAATGATACGCGGTAGTACATGTTCTTACACCGCGACTACACGGTTAACTAACTCTAACCTGCTTGCCAAGAAATGGTAAATATTTCCCTTATGTGGAAATCTATGAGCTATGCTGCAGCAGGTTACAGGCCATCAAAAGAAAATGAACCTATGTTCAGATGTGGACTTTTAATAGGCTGTAAAATGGAAAAAGGCCTCTTCTCATATCTCAGAGGGCGTATTGGTAGATTTTCCAAGCCTTAGAAGTATTTGTATTTCTCAGACGTAAGGGCTTCCTTACAAATAAACAAAGTGGTTAGTTCACTTTATTCAAACTCTCATACGTCGGTACCACAACAATTCCAACTTTCCAAAGAATAAATTTAGTAACTGCTACAATTTTATTGCCTGTGTGCCTGTGTCTTTATACTCTAAAGTCATAAATTGTCGTAGTCATAACCAAACAAGTCGATTGGGAAGAAATTGCGAAATATGGAGAAAATCGAGTTCCGTGCCGTTATGAAGTTCCTTACCAAGCGCGGAAAATCAGTTCAGACTATACTGGAAGAGGTGTCATCCGTTTACGGAAACTCTTGTCCAAGTAAAACTATAGTTTAAAAGTGGCATACCCTTTTTAAACAAGGCAGAGAGTCACTTGAAGGGGACACATGGCCAGGAAGGCCGATCGAGGTAACCACTTCGGAAATTACTCAAAAAGTCGAAAAATTTATATTATAAGATGCCCGCTTAAATAAAAAAACAGCTCGCAGAAATGGTTGGAGTATCAGATACAATCATTTTAAAAATTCTTCATGACCATCTTGGCAAGACTAAAATCGGCGCAAGATGGGTGCCCAGAATGCTCACGCTGCCTCAAAAGCAACAGCGCGTGGAGTGTTCTCGTGCATTTTGGACCTCCGTATGCAAGACAAAGATGGAGTGTTGGCTCGAATTGTTACTAGTGACGAAACTTAGGTACACCATTATGAACCTGAGTCCAAACAGGACTCTATGTAGTGGCACAAAAAAGGCACACCACCACCCAAGAAATTTAAGGTGGCAGAATCAGCTGGGAAAATCATGGTTATATTCACTTGGGACTCAGAAGGAATCCTATTGCTTAATCATGAAGATAAAGGTATCTCGATAACTGAAAATTAGTACGCTTCAATCCTCGAATAATTGAAGGAAGCCTAAAGGACAAAAAAAAAATGAGCAAAGGAATCCTTCTTCTGCACGACAACGCGCCTGTTCACAAGTGCCATGTTGCGATGACTGCCCTGCAGAAGGTGGGGTTCGAAATTTTGTCTCACCTACCCTATAGTCCTGATCAGGCCACCAGTAATTATTATCTATTTTCAAATTTAAAAAAAGATCTTCGTGGGAAAAGTTTTAAGTGATACAGAAGTGAAGGAATCAGTTTCGGCGTATTTTTAGACAAAGACAAATCATTTTTTTGAGTGTATACATAAGTTAATTGAAAGATTCGAAAAATGTATTAGGGTAGCAGGTGAATATATTGAAAAAGAAAAATATTGGATTTTTATTTCCACTCCTTATCCCCCATTCCGCGAACTTTAAAATGCCCCCTCGTACATGCTACTAACATAAATTATGTTTCTTACCAAGATGCATTCTGTTCAAAGCATATAATATTTAAAAAGGCCTAATTTTTTAACATCTCGGATACAATTTAAGAAAATACTTATTTACAGGCTCCATATAAAAATTATTTTCTACGAACATGAATTATGTTCAAAGAATATATTTTTAATATTGTTAGCATGATAAAAATCATGTGGATCTGATACAATTTATGACTTTAGTGTATAAAGACACAGGCACATAGGCAATAACATTGTAGTAGTTACTAAATTTATTCTTTGGAAAGTTGTAATTGTTGTGGTACCGACGTAAGAGAGTTTGAATAAAGTGAACTAACCACTTTGTTGATGAAACATCGTAAGGAAGCCCTTACGTCTGAGAAATACAAATACTTGGAAGGCTTGGAAAGTCTGCCGGTACGCCCTCTGAAATATGAGAAGAGGCCTTTTTCCTTTTTACAGCCTATTAAAGTCCACATTTGAATATAGGTTCATTTTCTTTTGATGGCCTTTAACCTGTATCTGCAGTATAGCTCATAGATTTCCTCTTAAGGGAAATATTTACCATTTCTTGGCAAGCAGGTTAGAGTTGGTTAACCGTGTAGTCGCGGTGTAAGAACATGTACTACCGCGTATCATTTCGCGGGTGTCGTAAGAGGCGAGAGAGGGAAGCTGAACCAGGAGATGAGCAGCAGCGTCTTCCTGAAAACGGCTGAATAATATATTAATAATTTGAAGCATGATAAAATACCTATAAATAATATACTGTTCGGTGAGATATTTTTGGTTATGTGACAGTAGGCTCAAAAAGTCGTGGGTTCGAATCCGCTATTCGATTACTGTCGTGAACCTTTCCTAACACAAGCTTACCAAAAATGGTTAACAGAAATACTAGTAATGTTAGTGTATTGCTAGTATATTTTAATAAAGAAAATATTAAATTTCAAACCAACAGCGGACAGCACGTCAGCAGCAACGTGAATTTCAAGACTCTTATAATTCTAATCAGTCTGTGCGTTAGAACCTATAAAATTTTATTTGACGTTTTAAAACAGGCAAATATCACAAGTCGCAAACTAAGAGGAATTCTCATGTCGGGAAAACGATGCAACTTTTAAGTATAACAAAATAGTGTATTTATTTCAATCAACTAAGCTATAGTCAACCAAATATAAGAAATACCTTTTGACGTTTCACATTAATCATTTCGCAATAACTTTGCGGAAGTGTACTCATACGCTTTACAATAACCTTTTACCTAAATCCGAAGAATTATGAAGTTATTTTTATTTAATTATAACGTGTTTAGTTTTTTATCACTAATTTAATTTCGAATCCTTCAAACAAAGCAAAATATTAAAAAGTAACCAGTATCAACTTTTTTTTACTTGATTTCGTTTCAATGATATGTCGCTATGTGCCTTACTGTAGTGTTTGGATGGTTAAAATTCATTGATATGCGAATAATCGGCAAAAATATTCAAATAATCGTTAAAAATATTCAAATAATCGAATCATTAATTTTGCGTAATTAAATTTGATAAACAAATAATGTATTATTTGTTTAATTAAATTTTTATTTTTAAAATTCTTTCAATTACATGAATCATGAATAAAACACGTTTATTTTTTTACTTCGTCAACGTAAAGGACAATGGCGAACTCCCAAATAAATTTTAGTTGAATTTTTTTCTTGCATCTACAAATGCAAAATATGTAAAAATATAGTTTAAGATCCTGAACATTTTTTTCTTCGGTCATACTACTGCAGGAAGTTGGGAATTAAGGATATTCCAGTTTAAACAAAATAGACATCATACTACGCTGTATAAAACGCCCTAACTGGCAAATCGTTACAACAACAACTAGTCAATATAATTTTCATATATTATGTTTATGTGCGGGACAAGTGAAAATAAATAGACTAATACATAAATAAGACGAACATTTTTATATTAATGGAATAAATATTATAGTTTAGAGTTTGTACTTAAATAGGATATAAGCGTTTATGTTGTGTTAATAAAGATTATAGTTTAAAATTACATATAAAAGAGGATATAAGCATTTTATATTAAGAAAATAATAGTGCAAAGCTTATATTTATGTAATAGAATTAGTTGATCACTTTGTATAATAATATAACTAGCTTAAGGTAAACAATGTAACTCAGCTCTGTCGCGCCTCGCGCTGATTGGTCGACGCCGTCGTACGGTACGTACACCGTACCAATCGACCCGGCCGAGGTAGTATAAAAGAGGGGCGATTTTCGTCGTTCGACACCCCTCCAGCCATCGCCCCATTAGCCTCCTCAAGGCAATGGGCAAGCTCTTCGAAAGAGTCATTCAAATTCGTATGAGGCGCTATCTGTTTCCCACAGACGGCGACCCTCTTATCATTCCCCATCAATTCGGCTTCCGAGCCAAACACTCATGTCCCCAACAAGTTCACCGCATTGTGGAATATATCCTCAGCCGTTTCTATCCTCGTCGTCATAAGACCATCGCGGTCTTTTTCGATATAGCCAAAGCTTTCGATAGAGTCTGGCACACAGGCCTCATCTACAAGCTCTATAAAATAGGTCTCCCCGATCGTCTAGTTCGTCTCGTGGCCTCCTATTTAAAACATCGTACCTTTCGTTTCAGACACGAAGGCACGCTTTCTTCACAGCGAACTATCAAGGCTGGTGTCCCTCAGGGCTCAGTACTTGCTCCTCTGCTGTACATCCTGTTCACCAACGACATTCCCATCCCGTCGAAAGGTGTTCAACTCTCCCTCTTTGCAGATGACACTGCCATCTACTGCAAAGGTGTTTCACTACCCCTTATACGGAACAAGATCCAAAAGTCAGTTGATGACCTAGGAGCTTGGTTCAAAAAATGGCGCATCGATGTGAACCCGGAGAAGAGCTCCGCCGTCCACTTCGATTATAAACGACGCCGTCTCAAAAACACTCCACCAATACGTATGCTAGGGACCCCTGTCCCCTGGCATACGTCCGCCAAATATTTAGGTGTCACTCTAGACACAGGGCTCACTTTCAAGCCCCACGTCCAAAGAGTAACCCGTCACGCACGGTTTTATCTGAGTAGGCTCAACAGTATGTTGGGCCGACACAGTAAAATGTCCCTTCGAAACAAGCGTACCCTCTACAAGGTATGTATACGACCAGTCATGTCCTACGCGGGCCCCGTCTTTGCCCACGCAAACCCTAACATTTTAAATGAACTCCAAATAGTTCAGAACCTCTTCTGTCGTCGAGCTGCGAACGCACCGTGGTACGTCCGCAATGCCGACCTTCATCGGGACTTAGAGCTCCCAACAATTCAACAATTTCTTAAAAAACTCTCTGAGAACTTCTTCAAAGCCTCAGAGTCGCACCCAAACCATTTAATTCGTGAGGCAGCTTCTTATGCAGCCCCACCCCCCTCTCGCTATCGTGTCCGCAGGCCGAGAAACTCTCTCTCGGACCCGCCTAATAAACTTTCAAACGACCTGAACTGTCTCCTGGCGGCTCAGGCCAACTCTAATTAAATAAAATTATTGTAATATCTAACATTAATTTGCCTTCGTAGGCACTCCCTCAGCGGCACTTAGCCGCCTGCGCCCTCTTTTCCCAAAAGAGGGTCGCTCATGATAAGGCACAATAGAGCTTAATCAGCCGGTTGCCTGTCCCCAAAGGCGGTTTTTAGAGGGTATCACTTAGGGTCCCCGGTAGGACAGTGAGCCCCTCATAACCACGATAGACCGGCTATCGTGGTATGCGTAATGCATTTTCCGCCTCCCTACGTATAGGGTAGCCCTTTAATTGCTTCGGGCGCAAAAAAAAATAAAAAAAAAGTCGTTCAACACAGTCGGCGGCCAACTCTCTCAAGGAAAACATCGAATATAGAAGAAAGAAAAAAGTCTCAGTGGTTTTATTCTCCACCAACCCAGCACACAAATGTGCTTGTAGGGCACAGTTTATATAAGGCAGTTGCTAGCATAGAGGGAATCCTTAAAGAACACATTAGTATATATAGAATAGTTTTCTGAATAAAATACACGGCAAACTCGGCTGCATGTTATAAGATCTTTGTCTGTCTTAACTGACGAATCGTAACAACTACAACAACTAGTCAATTAAGTTTTGAATTGTGTATGATTATTTTTTCTATAGCCCATAAGTTTGATGAGATAATACATAGTAAATTATATTATTGATATCTGTAATGGTGACTTAGTAGACGCTTAATAATTCCATCACCTATTATTTCGCCATTGTCCTTTGTGTAGACAAAAAAAACTCATATACAGGGCCGCGCTGAAAAAACCACTACGTTATTTCAATCTCCCGCCATTTCGGGGGCTTACATTGCGTAATTTTGTGATTTTGTGTTTGCCTTCTTATTTTGTGACTCGGCTTTAACTTTTTGGACTGTTTCTTCTATATTATTTGAAGCATGTGCCCATGTAAAAAAACGTTGATTGGGCGAAAGTGATAGAAAAAACAAAGAAAAAAAAAGTATATGGATGACTTTGAGAGATATTAATTTTGATTGCATTATTGAAAATCAAATAATAAATAATCTTAACAACGACAGCTCAAGTAGTTGTACTGAAAGTGATTGAATAAATTTATTTTTAATCTAGTTTCAATCTAAAAATTTTATAATTGTGCCTCTAAAAATAAGTAATATAATAACAAATACGAAGAAACTGGTAAATCCTGTATTATAAATTAGTCGTTTTTAATTTATTCTGTTATTATTCAAACCAAATTAAATGATTACTAACTCTAAGTTTTCGATATCAATTTTTTTAAGAATCGAATATTGTACGTTCCCATTTTTTTGATTGGCATGTTTTTGCAATAAGTCTGACTGACAGCTGTCAAAATGTATTTCTTAGATTTGGTTGACTATAGTTCTCTATTGTAACATTATATTAGTATTGTAAATCTCTTTACTATACATTATATCTAAAGCCGCGCTTTTTTTTAAGTTATATAAATAGCACATAATAAATTATATTATTTTGGTCAACAAAATGCAAATGCTTATAAAGCCATTTACGCATATAACTTTACCAGAATTTCGAGTCAAGTCTGAATTATAATTTATTATTCCCCATATAATATCCGTAGCCTAAACCAATTATTGATAATATCTACAGTTTAAATAAGTGAATAGAAACAGAAGGTATATTTGAAGTTACAAGATTTTATTCATAGCATCAGTTGCGTCACTTTGCGGGAATCCATTATATTAAAGACTAGTGAACTGCCCGGCTACGCTTGGATGGGATCTATAAATATGGCGTTGTTAAGATTATAAAAATAATAACGCACTACAAATGGTTATTCATTTCTTAATGGCTTGCAAATATCACTATAAGCTCTATAAAATGCAGTAGGTTCAACATTACAGATAGACATTTAAGTAATTAAGGCCTTCGCAATGTCCAAACTAACGGCAATGCCTCCACCTTGGACTCTACTGCCGCCACCCATCTATGAGTCAGGTAGACCAAAAGATCACCAGCTTGACAACGACGAAAACCGTATTGGCGATCATTAATCAGCTGGTGATCCTCAAAATACCTCAAGAGTGGTCAAATACTCATTGTTTTGGAGAACCAGGAGGTGATAGCGATGGGCCTGTAGCTGGACGGGTCTGCGCGGTCGCCTAAAAAGGCGACCGCTTATAATTATATATTTACCCATTTCGCCCCCTAGATTCGTATAAGCTACGATTGGTAAATCCAGAAAATTCTTATGTCCTTCGAAATATGGCTGCATAAAAACTCGTTCTGGTTAGGCGTAAAATGGCCGGTGAACGGCAGAATCGTCAAAAGTGCAAGACATCTCGTACCGCAATCGTTGATCCGCTTCCAAGCGTGACGATAGGGGAAAATCTACCTTAAAGACTTTTTCCAGCAATGGAGGTTTACAAGTACAAAAAATAAGAAAGTAAAGTAGCGTCTATATACGTCCCACTTCAGGGCACAAGTCCCATTTGTGAGATGATTTTAGGACAGGGAAGTGTCCCCGCGCTGCCTTAATTCTTGTTTGTGAAATTCAAATGTCCTTGTAACTGTTATTTTTCAAAAATTCCTCATAAATGCGCTTCCTCACGATATTTTGATGAAGATGAATAAATAAATATGTTGTACACATGGTAAAGCCTTGTAATATCCGTTATATGCATACACCGGTGCTACAGCTCTTATGAGGTTGCTTGACCGGGAAAGTCTTGGAATACCAGCGTAAAGAAGCAGTAACATATCGCAGTGAATAGTGAAATATCGTATGGTTAGTAGACACGAATGGGAGAGCTTTTTTGTAACGAGGTATTCCATCTTAGATCTCAAGAGTAATATTCCTCCTCAAGAGCATCATACATAAAAATAAAAATAAAATTGGAGTAAAGTGGAACGTATGCCAATTTATATGTTATTTTGGGCAATTTCTTTCAGTCGCTTAAATTATAAAGTGTCATATGGTTTATTAAAATTATTTTATCTGAAATAAACCTACAACCTTTCTATAATACCTCATACAGCTTGGCAGACTCAGAGTCATCTTCACTAAGATTTTGTTTTTACCTTTTCGCAATCATTAAGTTTTTCCGGACTGCCTTTTAGAGCTGTCTGGATAGATTTCGTGAATCGCGTGGTTTTTTTCTCTTTAAGGTGAAAACACTTAACATTTTTATAAAGAAAAAAAATACTCAAATATATTAAAATATAAGTCGATTATAAAGTTATATGAGAAAGTTATTTATAGTGGCGACGAATGATAATCTACCCCATTTTTTATAGGAAAAGGGTGACAAAGGAGCACACAGTCATATAAAGCATTCCGTTAGTGTCATAATAGGCGACCAGGGAAAGTGAAAAGACCAGAAGAAGTGCTTGTTCCTGGTGACACCTCAAAATAATAAAAGAACAGCGGTTGCCAACCCGTCTTCTAAGCATAACGACCAGGATAATATTTTCACCATTAGGCCATTTATGGTGTAGTCTATGTTCAATGTAAATATTGATATTATAAATAACGAAGGAAAAAAATGAAAAAGATTGTTAAGATGCCTTTATTAGATTGACTATGTATATTTGTGTCATTTACCCACTTTCGGATGTCTGAATAATGTTAAATTTCGCAATCAATGACAAAATTATTTCATAACGATAACGTAGTGTTTAACATGGATAAACACAGCTTATAATGAATGTGTGTCGTTTAAGTTATTTTGAAAATATAAATATTTAGATTACGGAATATTTTCTGCCCACGGTTGTGTAATCTTTATTGTAAAAGAAATATATTGATAAGCTTTATAATGAAATAGTTTTGGTTTAAATTATTACAAGATGCTGTGTGCTAGTGGCGGCGTACGATCCACTACCTTATACCGTCTCGTGAGTGGACAGAGGGACACCAACCAGGAGTCCAGGAGATCGAAGAGTATATAATCACTACGTTTACAGGAGATTTTTTATAGAATTAAGGCAACAAACGTGCACACAGACACAGTAAGAGGTTGCTGTGGTCTATAAACATCTACATTTATCTTCGATTATGAATCAAAATTCAGATGCTTTGTCACTCGTCAGGATTAAAATGGAACGCCTCGTTTCCAATAAAAAGGGTCACCGGTTCTCAACACTTATCATTTGAAACCCAACAGCGTGTAGCTGCTATTTTGCGCTGGTGTTCTGTGAGAGCGTGGTACTTCCCCTAATATATACTTCTAATATAGCTGCAGCGAGTGATTTTTGACAGTACAGTACTTTTAATATAGCTCTACCACGTATAAGGTGGCGTCTTTCGAATAATAACTAGATAAAGAAAAAACTTTTGTTGAATAAAACTATTTTTACGGAATTTAACATGTTTACCTTTATTATTTTTAAATTTAAATACTTCGGTTGAAAACTTCACGGTCAAGCGTGGCATTAAACGTGTTGACAAACATCCATAATGTATGGAACTGTAGTGTTACAAAGTGTTACAAAAAGAAATAATGAAAAAACGTATGCAGCTAAGTTCCGCTAAGTTCCACGTCAACATTTAAATCAAATTAATTTATATTCCAACCGACAAAAAGATACTTCAGTTTATTGCTTGCTTTATAACTCAAGTCGTTTATTGTTTCTTTGTTCATTTAGTAAAAAATAAAACAGTTTATATTTTTGTTAAATGGACTTTTAACGCTTGATGAAGACGGCCATTAAATTTACCGGTAAGGTAAATTATAACAAAAGAGAAATAGATCCATTAGTTGTATCACTTGTACTTGAGATTATTAAGTTATGATATACCTACAACTTTTATACTCTTTTTATTTTATAAACTTATTATAATAATTTACTAAATAATTAACCTATTTATAGAATATTATAACGCCTTACTTTTTTTTTGCTATTATTAATTATGAATGTGCTTTTAAATCTCTTCGATTATAGTCAAAAAATATAAATATTTAATATGACAAAATTTTTAAATAATCCTATCAAAATGTAATATTTTTAAAACATTATTTAATGTAAAAGATAATCGAACAAAAAAATTGTTTAATTAACACTGAAGTGATATATTACTAAAAATTCTAAATATAAGCTAAGGCCTTTTGATTTGCCTTGAACGAATCGTTACCCCTGACTACTGGTTATCACCAGCTATGTTGATGTGTCTCCGTGGTGCATTGCCGCGGATTCGAATCCCACAAGGATCAAGAATTTGTATGATCTACTAATACGTCATATGAATGTAACTCCATATCGAATTTTGGTATGTTAACACGACACATGAGAAAATGTTATGTGGGAAACGTTGTTTTTATAAAGCCCTTGCGGTCTAACATAAAAGCTGACCGCCGAAGCTTATAACTAAACTAAGCAGCTGAAACAAGTAAGAGGGTGGTTTCAACTAAAACAGACTGCTAGCCTGAAAATGAAACAAGCACACACTGTTTTAAGTTAAACCTTCAAATTTTCTACTGTAATAAGAATAACACTTACATTTCTAGAACGAGCACTCCATAACAGCATTTTAAAAATAATTCAGCTGTTTGGATATAATCTTGCGGAGAAAATACTTGAGGTTTTACTAACGTTCCACGTTTCACTTCTATTACTTCGATTGCTTGTACGTTCACTTAGGGAATGCCTTTACTTGTATAGAACACGTAAAAATATTCAATTAAAAATTGAAGACTAATATGACAAAATGTTAGTTTCTCATTCTTGTGGTTTTTATGTACCTGTTTAAACAAATAAGGAATTTGAATACAATAATTTAAAGAAGGCAGTGAATTATAGAAGTGTGATGAGAATATAGAATTTTCTCCAAATTCAAAAACCAAACAACAACACTTTAGCTGCACGTGGTGCGTGTTATTTATGACGAGGCTCTGGCGACCAACAAATGACGGAAAATTTGTCTGAAAACGCTAAAACCAAATATCATAGGCTGGTAAGAAGTGTAGAGCGCGGCTTGTACTTCTGCGTTCACCAATCTACTGGAAGCTTTCAGTCGACTGGAAGATTTTAGTCTTCTTTAAAGTACATCTTTATATGAAGTGAAATCCTGGTCTTTTTATATTTTGAAAAAAAAATGTTCACAGAATTAGTTTATTAGTCATTCAGTCATTTCTATGTATATCTAATTGTATAACATATTATATTTTAAATTATTAAGAACTCTTGCTGAGTTGTTTGCCGGCTCTTCCCACGGCAGAGGTTTTTTCCGAACAAGTTGTAGCAAAAATTGAATTTCCATAGGTATTATTGTCATTCATATTGAATAAAAATTATTCTGTTTTATTTATAGATTCGATCATAGGAGGATATTTGTCATCGATGACATGCTTATCAGGCGCGTTGGCAACTGCGGCTGCGGTTTTTATTGTATAGTGGATGTTTACTTTATTACGATTATATTTAATAGTATTAATTTTACCGATTTTATCTCGTTTTATTATATTAAATTTTTAGTTCCCAACGTTACTCGACATTTTTTCAAACTCTTTCTACGTAGTTCGGACCAAAAATTAATGTTCAAAAACTGAAACTAGCCGGGCTAACTATGACATCAGGACGTCAAACAATTCAGTCCCCCCCCCTCCCCGTGACCACCATTGGTGTCTTGATAGTTGGTTGAGTTTGTGTCGAAACGTCGGGAATTAAAAATTCAAAATTAAACACGATAAAATCCGTAAAATTAGTTTCATTTTATGTGTAGTCTTCGCGTAAATATAAGAAGTCATTATCCCTATCAAGAAGATGTCTTTGCCCATCTGCTATTTGGTATTCCCTCTGGCTGTGGCTTTGGGAGAGTGGATTCTCTTACACTGCCTCACAGCAACGGAACGCATTTAATTATGGAATACGTTTTTTTTAAATTGTATAAAAAAGTTTTAATTAATTAAATACCGAAACGAAATTATTTTTATATTTCACAACTGGAACTGTTGCGTTGCATTATTTTAGCCCTAGTTTTGTTTTTCACTGCAGTCGGCTTTCAATTTACTATCGAGTAAAATGTTTGAAACCGGCAGTTTTATAATTTTCAATTTTACAGATTTAAATTTACGTGCTTACCGAGGCATAAGGATGAAACACCTGCAATTTCCTGTCTCTGAGCTGTTACTGAGAATTTCTTGACAGAAACACGATCAGCAATGGCGTTTACAACCACTCGACGAACGAGACAGCCAAATATCATATATTTAATTTAATAAGCTCATATGTAACATAATATACTGTTTTAAATAGAGAGCGCCATGCAGGAGTATTTAAGAAATCATAACAATGTCTTTTAATTTTAAATCATGTAAACGGACCTTATAGCATGACATTCAAGATTAGATGTGTAAGATTTCATCTTACATTCCTAGAAAGTTAAAAAACATAGGTCAAAACAATATATCATATAATAACTTTTCATACATTTGGCACGCAATAATGCTGTGATGCAAATACGTTAGGATTTCAAAATTCTTATCATCAACACAGAGCCTAAACGAGCTGTAGCTACAAGCATGATTTTTTAGAGTAGGTTTCTTTTATAACGGAGCCTAAGAAAAGATTTTCAGAAATTCCAACACTGAAAATCGATATTTAGTATCCAAAAACGCGTTATCTAACTACGTTAAGCGTTAGCGTAGCTCTTGCATAACGGTTATAGAAAACAGAAAGAAACTCGTAGGCTAAAGTAAAGTAGCTAACAAACAAAAGGTTCAAAAATAGTGTTCAGTTTGTAGGTGAATAGACGATTTTATAGTATATTGTCTCAAACTTCAGATCTTTCCGTTTGTATGCCCTTTTTACTTCACGAATACAACAAATTACCAGAATTTCGCAACGCTATTCAAATCATAGAATATTATAATATGCAATAGAATGACTTACCATCATCAACCTTATTTTGTACAAGAGTCGGCGTCGTCGTGAGCACATATACAAGCAATTACGTCGTATTATCACTACTAAAAACCCGATTTGCTGTGTTGACAGACTGAGTAAATTTAAACATGTTAGACTTATGATTAATTAATTTGATCTTGATCATCGTTAAAAAAATCGTTTAAATTTTATTACATATTTATTTGTAAATAGTGTGCAATTTGGCATTTTCTAAATAATTTGCATGCGAAATTTGGAAACTTGGAAACGATTGTAACGTCTAAACACATCTCGTGTTGACAGTTATACGTGTGAATTGACAAGTTAGTGATATTTTAGTGGCTACACGGGCTCCGCCCACTCTCCCGTTCCATTATGTATGTATTATAGCATTCCATGATTCAAATAGTTGCAATATTAGGTAATAATATAGTATTAATTATCATTCATTAAAGTCTATCATAGTCCACCGCAGCCCTATAGATAGCTTCATAAAGGAATTTTTCACACACTTGCCTTTTTTGGCAGAATGGCAAGTTGGAATATCAACCAACCAATAAATTTTATTTTCTACGTCTAGTTGTTATGAGGAAGACAACGCTGCCCATCTCCTGGTTTCTTTCGCCTTTTTCGCTTCTTACCTTCTCTATATCTTAACAACAGGACGATATAGTATAGTGAATATTGTTACAATGACAATATAATCAACCATGATGACCGCAATTTTATCTTAATGCGGCCTGTTTTGTAGGCGTCTTGTATATAAATTCTTTATCGATTATGAATTTATATAGTCAGTTGGACCTTGCAACTGCTTAGCCTCACCTGGTACGTTTTTTCGTAAACAGTATTTTTTTTTTTCGCTTGTAGGTAGTTACCGTACTGTATTTGGAACTTATTAAGTCTAATTAACAATAAACGCATTCAAAAACGATTAGTTAAACACTTGGTGTTCTCACACTTCAGGCATAAAAGATTGTGCCCCTACTAGGACCTACTAGAGTTCCTGAAGATGCATGCATGCTTTTTCAAGATAATAACATATCAGTTGCGTTGTCCAGCACTCCTAATGAAATTTAATTTTAAAGTTCCGTCATGAATGCCTCGTAAGCCCATTGAACCTTTCTCTCGTCCAGTTCTGGGAGCCAATTCACCGGTCTCCAGAATTTCCCAACTATATAATAAGTGGGTAAAAGGTTTTAAGTTTGAGGCCATAGTAAACGATGTATTATTTATTAGGTGTAAGTCATTGTTTTATACACATAATATTACTTTGTTATATCAAAGTTTTTATTTTATTTTATGTAACTACTAGGTAACATTTTAGTAACTTTAAGCATGCGGTGTATACCTTTAATTCATTGTGCAATTAGTATCTTAGTTGATGTGTGCTTACTATTTCTGCATTGTTGCAACAATCTTCACTTTACCAGTAAATAAATAAACGAATACATTTCAGTACACGCATTATTTTTTGACCTAAAAGAATACAAATGTTCCATATAACAACCAAAAAGAAACTGCGGTCGCCAACCCGCCTGCTAAGCAACGATGGCGAATAATCCCGCATATAAGGCAACCCGTGAGAGTGGCCTGTTTTCAGCAAAGCACTTTGAATAGGCTGTAATGAGTAAATGAACTTAAAGGCGAGCCAGTGGGCACACTCTTAATAAAAATGGCTATACAACTTAAGAAAGCTGAAGAAGAACATAATTAAACATATATAGATTATTATACCTTATATTTTTTAATTTATTTAAAATTGAAATAACTAGGTTTATTTTAACATCAAACATTAAACACGTGTAGAGAAGTGTGTGTATGTATCGAATAAGTTGGACAGATAAAGTTACTTGACGTGAAAAGTACGTAGGACACGTGCTAAGGCAATTGCTGCAGAATATTATGATGGGCAAAGTAGCGGGTAAAAGAAGTGTTGGTAGAAGGAAAATGTCCTGGCTCTGTAACATTCGGAAATGGACTGGGATAAAGAAAGTAGAAGATCTGTTCAGCCTAGACCTGAACAAAAAAGAATATAGGAGGATGACTGCCGACCTTCAGTAATGGAGAGGTACTTAAAGAAGAATAGAGAGAAAGGTCAGTGGGTGGGTTTCATGAGAGGCGACAGAGAGAAACATATCAGAGGATGGGAAAAACTTTGGTTGCCAACCGATCGACGACCGACGATCTATGGGGGAGGCCTATGTTTAGTAGTGGACTTTAATAGGCTGTAACGGTAACGGTAACCAAGTTTATATCTTATTCTTTAATTAAGTTAAATTCCAATGTTATATTTTATTTTAATTCTAATTAGCATTCATTCTCAAGTACCTAACGACAATAATACATTATCGTTTATATTCACATAATATAATAATTAAAGCACCATCTTGCACATATTTAATTAATATGAATCTCTAATTTTACGTAACATGTGTTGCCATCACACAACTTTCCAGACTACGCCAAATTAGATCAACATACGCGGTAAACTGTGTACTATTCACATTCCCCGCATAGTATGTTAATGCAGAATACACACGTAATAATAAAACTTTTTTAAAATTAAATCCTACTTCAAAAACAAAAAAGCATATTTTTTTAAATAAAAATATGTGCAAGACGAATTTACATTGGTTGTCTTATCTTGGCATAATTTTGCGTACATAATCTGTAATTTTTGTATGGTGTAATACTGATTCTACGTATATGTACTTTTAACTTCAAACATTAAACACGTGTAGTGTAAGGTGGGTAGGTGTAAAAATATGCACTACCCCATACCATCCCGTGGATGTCGTAAGAGGCGACGGAGAGAAACAAATCTGAAATGGGCAGCAGCATCTTCCTAATAACGACTACAACCAACCTCTAGCCAAAAATGGCAACTATGGCAAATATTAGGCAATCTATGGGGGAGACCTATGTCCAGCAGTGAACTTTAGTAGGCTGTAACGGTAACGGTAGGAAATTCCCCCCCCCCCTCCGTCTGTAGGAGCGCCGGAAAAATTCCGTCCAAATCAATTGCGTAATTGAGCCGATGCAGTTTCGCTATTCTGGGTAAGGCAATGCCATCCTTGGTTGCGTCCCCGTCTCCGCCCAAAAATAAGCCCGCCAGCAGATCTTCGGTCTCATCGTCAGCCACCAAGTCAGAATTAGACGGCGAAATGCCGTCCTTTTAGTCAGTCAGTGAACTGTCGGTAAGCTCGATCACTGCTGGTGGCTGCGGCTCAGTTGTGCAAGCCGTTTTGTCACTGGACTTGAAATCCAGTGATTCCGCTGACCCGGTATCTATAATAAAAATATTATAATTTTATGACACGTGTAAGAATTGGACTTTTATGAGCTGATAGAAAAGAATATACTGCTTATATTTTGTATGTTCTGAATATTATTATTCTTATTATTTTTTGTCTTCCTAAACATTTATAAATACGCTTTGCAACAATACATTTCGATAATGTTTTTTTGCTTGGTGCGTGCCTCGTTCATGCTGCTATACATATTTATGACTACTCCAGTTACTGCAATGTGAAAATGTAAAGAAGTTTATGACTTGTGTGCGAGATGTCTATGTAAAATTACGAGTGCCTCTTTTGTTTATGTAATGCATCTTTTAAATATTCTAAATTGTATGGATCTTAATGACTGCTATATTTATGAAATAAGAAAATTGTTTGTTCATGTTCATTCCAATACCATCACATACATAAGGATGCCTTTTTCCAGAATAGGACTTTTGATAGCCTCGAAAGTCCTCCTCTGAACGCAAGTATTCACCACGAATTGTCTAATAGAAGGGTTAATTGCCGTCGTTGCCATGCTTGACAAGCGGATTATAAATGGCAGTTTTTTACTATTTTGAGTTGTAATCAGGAAGATGTCAATGCATCTGTCATCTCTTACGACACTTGATTATTTACAATTAAATGCCTATACGTATTTACTGTGGTGTTTCATGTATATGTAGAACATAGGTATCTAATAGTTTTTCTTCAAATTTCTCAATATATTACCTATTATTAGAATTTTTTTGTATACTTTGTCATTATTCTTCAAATATAAAACAACGACAAGACTTGATTAATGTAAATAATTGACAATTGCAAAAAATATTGCCAAAGTTGCATGTTTGTTTATACATAAATTTAGAAGTTAAGAAACATAGATATTATATTCTTTTCCAAATTAAAAATATCGTTCTATGATATGAAGATAACATATTACTGACGTTTATTTATGGTTAATATAGCTCAAATACTAATATAAATAAATTTCACAGATCTAATTTAGGATATCATCTTTGCTATAAGTAAAATCCAACTTCGTACCACATATACAATATTATTATTAAAATTATCCAAGCACGTAATACACCTGTCTAGGATACAAACAATAGATTCATAACAAATGTTTGCCTCCGGCGAAGCTCGACCTTAGACATCATAGACACTTTTGTCGCAAATATTCGGTCGTCTAATTTTCAAGATATCTTGTGTTAGCCTGAAGGTATTATTAACACCTACGCCTGAGCTGAAATACGAAAATAATACACAATTCAAAATGAAATAAAATGCTAGATGTCATACACTTTTAAAAGGAAACCAACATTTAAATGTTACTGCCTATGTTCAGCACAAAATCAACATTTCCTTTGCACTGCTTCGAAATTTATGTAAATTTTAAACCATCTTAGAGTATGTATACATAAAGAAAAAATAAGCGCACGTAACTCCACACGGTCACCTATCTAAGAAATCGTAAAATTCTTTCCGTTTCTACGGTAAAGAATCAGGAGGTATCATAAATATGTATTGCGAGAATCAGGCATGCGTCGCGTATAAAACGCTACCCAAAATACGATCTCATGGGAGACGATGGCGGAGCAATGATCCCAGAATATACTAGAAACGATTTAAGTGTTTATAATTTTATATATTACAAACATTATTATTATAACTGTTCAAAAAATTAAATGTGAACACGTAACATTTTCCAAATTATTACTTGACCCACAACTTTGTAAAACACTGCTGTCATATATGTATTTACATATAAATGCAAATTTGGTTCTAATAATAATAAATAACACATCACTATCATGATCAGCCTGCAGCTGTACGTAGACCTTTTCCAAGACGAGCCAAAACGTCGGAGATTTCCGTAGCATTAGTTTTATCAATGTGTAGTATTTGTGTTAATATAGGCATTTTAAGAGTGTTTACATACACATAAATATCTCCTATAGAGCGTTATTGGTATGAGCTCTTACTCCTTAAACATATCAGCTCTGTATTGACTAACATTGCCTAGTGTTTTAAGAATGCGGAAATGACAGCCAGTGCTTGATTATTATCCCATCTGATGGTAAGTGGTGATGTAGCCAAATTTGTTTGACAAAAAAGCCTAATAATTAACCACGAAAAGTAAAAATCGTGTTAGAAGCGATTAATCAATAGTGGAATTGAGAATTTGATCCATAACTTTCTTATTTAACAATCCGAACCCATAAGGTGAAGTGGGCGCCAAAAGCAGATTTTTCACGCTTTATATGGACTGTTTGGTCGGTCCGCGCGCTATTTAATCGCACAATATTTATTTGATATATCTTTTTAAAATTATAAATACTTTATTAAAAAATAAACCCACAGTTCACTCACGTATTTACTGGTAAACACATGGCCTCTATTTAATTGGAATTGATTGAATTCATTTCATTACATTCGAATGAAACAGTTTTTTTAGTTCGTGGACGTACCTAACATTGTAGATTTTGAGAAAACTTTGTGATCTTTTTCTATCTAGTCAAAATGTTTCGATCGTGTTTTGGTCCACATAATTCACTAAGAAAAATCTTTAACTTTCATAATAATTTAAAAATATGTCGATTCGTAGTTTTTAACGACAAAAAATTGTTTTTCTGCGCACCTATAAAGCGTCTGCTTTTGGCGCCCACATCACCTTAAGCTACGAGTATTGTCGCTTCAAGTAACTATTCACTTTTGCCTTGAAGACCACACTGTAACATGGACACATTTTTCAAGCATTTATGAAAAGGCCTGTGTCCAGCAATGAACTCAAAAATTGTATGTGGCTACATTATTTCTTGTTTTAATTTATTTAGCTACTGGTCGTCCTTTACTGCCTACGAGTTCGTTGGAGTAAGTATCATTGTCAGATGAAAATACATCCGTGATCGTGACGATATATTTGTAATTTGTTGTAGTTGAAGTTCATAACGTTTTATATTACTGTAATTTATATTATTGCTTATGGCGTATTACAACGAGTAGGTCATGGTAAATTCAAGACCATAGGCATGAAGTGAACTATTAACTTATTTTTCACTTGAATGTAATACAAAAACGATTTGAAAATTTTATTCAAGGAATCATGAAAAAGCCACGTTATATTTTTTCAATCTGGAACTTTTAGGTCATGCCTCTTCTATTTATACAGAGCGCCGTCTCGCACTCGGTTTATTTGCCCATATTTGCATGGAAACGTTTTTTGTGGGTTGTCCTTGTTTGTATAGTGGATAGGTGGAGAAAGCTTTCGCGAATGTTGAGGGAAAGGTTGAGTCTCTTGCCTCTGAGAGATTTGTTTCAATTGATTGCTGCGAATTCACAAGTATATGGAGCTTAGACTCGGCTCTTAGTTTTCAATACTATTTGGTCTTTAACAATAAAATTGCCTTTTTGTCACCGCAAACTTCAGACCGTAATAAATGGCTTGACTTGGCATTACAAATTCGAATAAAATTTATTAATAATTAAAATCAGTTATTAATTTGTATTTAAAAGTAGTATCAAATGTGGAAGACATTATTAGTCCATCTGAAAAGCGTAAGGCTATGGTAAAAAATATACTTACAATGAGAGAGTCTTTTATATTTTGCAGTAGACTGTTAGACTAGGTTGAAGTCCATACCTGGACTTCGTCCTCGTCGTACTGTAGTATAAGATATGCGAGTCATCTTGCCTTGGACACTGCTCCCTGAGTTGGCAGTCTGGATATTTGACGTATGGCTCATAAAAAAATAACGCTAAATGGGTGCGTTTGGCAGAAAAAAGCGCTAGCAAGCGCTTGTAAGCAAAATGGCGATCGTAAGCGGTAAGCGCTGTCAAATCGTAAGTAGCTATTTTCCTCTAGGACATGAAATTAGTTTTAACCGGGAAACCTAACCTAATTTGAATATATGTTTGTGAAGTATTCATATTATAAACTTACCAATCATGAATTTTTTAATAACATGTATATGTCTATTCATGTCATTATATTACTTAAAACTAATATTGCAAAAAAAACCACTTATAAACTCTACTTCAAAACAAACAAATTAAATAAGCAAAATGGCGGATTGTGTCAGCGCTACTGAAGTAGCAATCGTGTCCTGGCCGAAAACTATTTTAGCGCTAGTAAGCGCTTGTTAGCGCTTTTTTCTGCCAAACGCACCCAATCCGCCATTTTGCTTATTTAATTTCTTTGTTTTGAAGTAGAGTTCATAAGTTGTTTTGTGCAATATTAGTTTTAAGTAATATAATGACATGAATAAACATATACATGTTATTAAAAACTCATGATTGCTAAGTTTTTAATATGAATACTTTACAAACATATATTTAAATTAGGTTAGATTCCCCGGTTAAAACTAACATCGTGTCCTGGAGGAAAATAGCTACTTACGATTTGACAGCGCTTACCGTTTACGATCGCCATTTTGCTTACAAGCGCTTGCTAGCGCTTTTTTCTGCCAAACGCACCCAATAATACTTTCTACTCAGACATATTAGGCTCATTGTTATAGACGTGTTGCGACTCGGTATCAAATACTACGTTTTACTCGGTACTGGGATTACTGTGACTCTTGCAACTGGCATATTTTTATGCCAGTTACAAGTGACTACGTAATTAGTATAGAATGATGCGTAACTGAAATTACTTTAGAAGTATTCTTTTATTTTAATAATTACATGCAAAAATACATTTTCTGAACAAAATCAACCGACACACTTTAAAAAAGTTTTTAAAGCCAATTATTGATGGTAACTTACTGGCCTGTATGTCAAAGTTAAAAGTGTAATTTTTCTTTGAGATAGCTTGTCCGGTTATAGAAGTTAGAAGTTGAAAGCGGAAGGGAAAGTTTTTAACTTGCAGTGCCACAGGCAAGTCTACTTATTAGTGTCAGATCTTACGCTTAATGTTATTTTCTATGTGACTTAACACTTAATATTATTTTGCGATGCTTGATAGTATGAAAAGAAGGAATCAATTCGATGTATTCTTTTAATAATTTTGTGCCCGAACTTAATGTAATGTATAACATCTATGAATGGTGCATGTATTTAGCTTGTACTTGAGGATAAAAACGGTTTTATTTCAGTGATCACTTGTGTCTGGATATTATTTACGCAACCTATTAAAACATGTTAATTTAAATATCGTATACTTAGTATAAATATATCCAATAATCACCGATTTTTAATATGATTATTACTCTGTTCTTTTCTAATATAATGTCCTCCAAACCGAAATTCGGTCAAATATTTTAGTGAACTTACGATAATCTAACAAAGTTTTATTTATTTTTCGATTGCATCAAGATTTTCTATTTATTTTTTCATACAGCATGTCAAAGTCCATTGATCATCCGTTGAATGTAAGTCGTCGCATAGATTGCCTCATAAGTAACATATTTGCAACAGTTCCCATGCTTGGGAGGCGGGTGGGCTACTGCAATTTTTATTCTCCAGTTTTTACTGAAAACGTTGACGCATTTATGGCTATAAATTCTACAAAGTTTTTCTAAAGGTCTGATTTCATCGTCGAGCATATCACTACATAAAATGCAGTTAACTATTTTATTTAAAATGAGAACAGAAAACGAAATAATTCTAAGTTATTTTATTGATTACTATTTGTATTTACGTACTCCTAAGATAGGCTTAGAGTACTTTAGCTAGCTACAATTTACTTCAACGCTATAATTAACCTTCAACCTAATTGAATATCCTCCCTGCACCTGGGAACAGGACGTAATCAGTCGGAGAGGAAGTTCTAGTAAGAAAAGGTTGAAGGAAATAAAAGGACGTTTCATGAAACGATTTTCACTTAACTTATGTGTGCATAATTTTTGAGGATGACATGAAACGAAATAAAATGCAATGAATTGTAATGAAAACTTACTTAAACGATGTAAAAAATTAAAGTTACGTTTACCAAAAGTTAACATGTTTTATAAGGTTTCAAAATTTTAATCTTATGTGTTGTTAATTCTTGACGCTTTGTTGTTTTGTTGTTATATATATATATATATATACATATAATATATATATATATATGACGCAGTAAACTAGCTAAATCAGTCTTTCAGTTAACGGCCGTTCTAAATTATAATATATATTGAAGCGACAGTAGCCTAATGGCAGGGCGAGGACCGCGAACTCAAATAGGTCGTGGGTTCGAATCCGCCATTCGACTACTGGCGTGAACCACTCGTAACACAAGCAATTTAAGCTAACCACGCGTGGTTAAGGGGACATTAGTAAAGTTTATAGCATTGTTAATATTCTTTAAAAAAATACAAAATTTCACCTATCTTGTAAGATCAGCGACAGTCGGTTAAGGTGCGTCAGTAATGGCCTTTGTACGATCCCAAAGCCGCGCACATTTATATAATATATCACATAGCTTACAATTAGGCACAGAGAGTTTGTTAAGCTAGGCTGTTAACTGAAAGCTTAATTATGCTAGTTGGCAGCGACATATACATAATCTAGTGTGTCAAAGGGACAATGGTACGTTATTTACCCACGACAGCACACTGAATTTTTAAGTTTAGTTAACTTTAAAAACTGAAAAGGAAAAGTAATTGGCAATTGTGCCAAGCTAGTATTGACTAGCTTTTAAAATCTGTGCTGTCTGTAAGATATAGTGCATTTTTTAATTTAGATGGTTTTTAATTTTTTAATTTTTTTTACTTTTTCGAGTTAACTAAAATATATTAATAGTTAAAGTAAGTACTTAAATTGTCTTATAAATAAAAACATTAAAATAATCATCCTCAATATCTCCATCCTCGGTGGTGGAATTTATTCCTTAATTTATATGTTATACCCCTGAGGTATAACATATTTAATAAAAGAATAGTTAAAGTTGGTTAATAAAAAGAATTTACGTCCGAAAATACATAAAAATATACGTACAGACGACTTGAGTTTTTACTCTCATTCAAAGTCGGCTAAAATCCAATACATGAAAAAGAATGGTATTTTAATCCTCGTGTCTATAACACAAGATCAGACTTTTAAACGTTTTAAATTATTAGCGTAAAATCACATCTATTGTTATTTTTAAGATCAAGCTATTATGCTTTGGTGTTATCTATCATTAGTTTCACAAACTGTAATATATAATTTTATCTTAAGGTGCCGACGTAAGAGCGATGCTACTATATGCCATATGCATGCGGCAACGGCGCGGCATTTAAGCGGTGCTGTTGCGACCACAGGGCTGCAACGCAATCAACTCAGTGATTCCAGTGCTACATCTAGTTCTATATTCTTAAAAAAGTTTTCTAGAGCCTAGTAATAAATCGAACGTCACTGCGTTGTACGTATGAAATTATTGCGGTACAGCACAACTGATAACACTGTGCTCTATCACTTACCCGTGGGTATAGGTTGAGCATATTTTGATTTGCCACCATTAGCCGCTGCCAAAGTTAACTAGCATAATGCACCCATATGGTAGAGACAGGAGTTAGAAAGAGATGAATTCCTTTAGCAATTGTCACAAAAACGGCCCGCCTATTGATATTGTTATTAAATATCGAGACTTAAGTAAGAAAGAATAATTTAAACGTTATTTAAGCAAATTAATGTTGCATAAGTAAGCGGTTAGACCTGGAAGCACAGAAGTTTATTGACCTAATTGGTCAAAATAAGAGTAACCCCTAACTGACGAGTATATTTGGGTAGGTTACGTAAAGGAGGCGAAAGATTTGTGTGAGGATCGTGCCAAATGGCAGTCCGTAGTTTTTGCCTACCCGACATATATTCTGTGGGTGACAGGCGTGAGTGCTTATGTATTTATATCTATTTTATTATAGAATAACGACGAAAAACGAGCACACAGCACATCTGAAGGTAAGTAGATGCTGGGGTCCAAAGAAATCTTCATCTATCCTCAGTTAAGAATTAAAATGCAGATCCTTTGCCACCGCTGAGCATCAAGATGGAATGCCTCCTTTCCAGTATAAAGGGAACACCATTTTTTAACACTCACCATACGAAATACAACAGTATTTAGCTGTTATTTTACGCTGTTATTTTGTGATACCGTGGTTTTTCCCCGGTCGAACCGACTGTTATATAGCTGCAGCGGGGATCTACCACGATTACAAATATATTTGTTTTTGCCACCATTAGCCGGTTTCCAGAGAGTCATTAGTTAATTAGCAGGGTCCCCGACCAGTGGGAAGTGTTGACAAAAATGTGATTTTCTTAATATTCTGTCAAAAAGGATGGTCACATAAAGACCAAATATTGCTGTTAATTTCAGAAACCTAAGAAAGAAAGAATGGTAATATCAGTTAGACAATTTATCTTCTTAAACCATATCACTTTAAAGAAAATACTTTAAAACTAAATTGAAATAAAAAAGCAGACGGACACAGTTTCATGTTAACAGATAAAATTCAATTTTCGATGTGTAGATTGGAGAGCGTCCGAAATAACGAGTTGAATGGACGTGGCGGCATGTTCCAGACTGAATGGAAACATAACAATAAGTAACAACACAGGTTGATACATTATCAAATACATTTTCAGTTAATACGTTTCGAGATAGGTGCCTCACTGCAGCTATATTATGGTTGTAGCACGAATGGGTCGGCTCGACCTGGGAAGGACCAGGCTCTCACAGAACAGAGTAAAATATCATCAGCTTAATGCTGCTGTGTTTCGTATGGTGAATGTAGAGATTCGGAAGTACTTTTTACTGGAAACGAGGCATTCCATCATAGTCCTCATAGGCGACAACGCATCTGAGTTTTGATTCTTAATCGAGGATAAATGCAGATGTCTTTGGGCCGCAGCATCCACTTACAGGTGGACTGTGTGCTAAATTGTCCCTCGTATTCTATAAAAAAATAAATAAACGGTGACTTGATATGATACATACTCGTAGATCGTTAAATGTGAGATTTGAAAAATGGTGGGTTATTCATCATCAAATTAAGTTACAACTTATATACGTCCCACTGCTGAGCAAAGACCTCCCCACATTTCTGAGTGGATTTTTGGGCAAGAAAGTGCCCGCCGCGCTGCCGCAATGCGTGTTGGCGAACTTCATATATCTTCGAAATAAATTGTTCTTATTTCTCATACATGTACACATGATAAACCGGCACTTAAAATTGCAATTAATAGTTATATTATTGGTGCCGGCAGGACCCAACCCGCGTTACTTGCGTACTTTGAAATTTACAACGAGCGCTCACCATCTTATTTACCACGGCTACGAGACGCTAAATAGTCAGTCCTAAGTCTAATTAAATCCTAAGTCCATGGTATAAAAAGGAATAGGTTTGAAGTATCTGGTATTGCCGTGCAGTGACGACTAAGAGGATCCTCTACCTCTCGACCATTGGGTGTCATAATAGGCAAGATGGGGAAACTGAAAATGTAGATGGGCAGCAGTATCTTCGTGATGACAACTTTTGAGGGAGAAAAAGTATGATTAATTTAGTAAAGTAGACTGTGAGACTATTGGCGCGCTCTATTAAAAATTTGATGGAGGCCACATTTACGTATATATTTCACGTGTACATACATTGTGGTATATATTTGATGATTTTGGACTACCTGAAAAGAAGATTTCTGTCTCGCTCACACTTCGTCAACTGATTCCCTCAGTTTAATTCAAACTGGAATCCTAAGTAAAAGGCTTGAGAAAAGCCTAGGGGTACACAAAAATAATTTTAGACAGGTAAGGAAAATTATTTAGAACTGGATATCTTTAAAAAAAAATCCATAATTTAACAAATAATCTTGCAAGTGTTATTTTATTTTAGAGTCTTTATTAAATACGCGTACTTGTCATACTCGTGTAGCACATTTTTTTTCTGCTTACTTAAAACTGCGGAAAATATTAACTAGGAATAGTTGGTTTTCTGTAAATTTTAAACAACAGTTTTCAGAAAATTTTTTAGGTTAACATAGTAAAAAGAAAATTTAAAAAAAGTTAAAATTTGTAGCAACAGGAGTTAAAAGACCGTCACAAGGTGTAGATTTTATCGAGTTTTTTTTTATAAAGCGTGTAATTTTTAAAATACATAGCATTTTTTAATATTTTTCTGTTGACTGTTATAACTTGACCTATCACCCGATTCCGGCTTGACGTTGACTACGAGGATACCTGTATATATATTAATTCGGTTCTACCGCTTATATATTCTATACTATATTTGCCATAGAAACTATCGGTTAGTTTCTAAAGAAACTTTATTCGCAATTGGTCGCTGTTGGAGACAATAGAGGTGGTTCTTTTCCTGCTGAAAGTCTAGCTATAACCATTTTGCGAGAAAATGCAGCCAGCAAACTTGGCAGTATACGGCGGAGAGTAGTACAGTTTAATAATTAAATTATAAATTTAGCAGAAGTTTAACTATAAACTTATACCGAAGACATTTAATAACTTATTAAGAATATTTTTATAGGATAGGATGACAAATAAGCACACAGTCCACCTGATGGTAAGTGGTTTCAGTGGCCCATAGACATCTACATCTATCTTCGATTACGATTATGAAAATGCAGATGCTTTGTCATCCGTGAGGACTTAGTGAAATGTCTCGTTTCCAGTAAATAGGGTCTCCGGTTCTCTATACTCACCATACGAAACACAGAGATTAAGCTGGTGGTAGTTGTATTTCGTGCTACAAGTTACAACTATACTACTAATATAACTGCAGCATGGTTCTACCACGTAAAACATTAAAATAAGTCTGATAATACATAGTCCTGCTACTCTTTTTTACCGTGTAGTAGTGGTGTAAGAATATCCACTAATCCACATAGGTAGGTGTCGTAAGAGGCGACACAAGGAAATAAACCAGGAAATTGAGAACGGGATAACATCTAAAACAAAGGAACTGTAGTTGTCAACTTACCTGCAAATCCTCGTGACAAGCGTGGCAACTTTGGCAAATATCCCCCTATGAAGCAATCTATATAGGGGAGGCCTATGTTTGGCAGTGGATTTAGACAGGCTGTAATGGGTACTCGCTTGAAATAAAACTGTATTCAGATAAAGCAGTAACTAGAATAAAAATATAAGTAAAAATATGTTACGTTATGTATACGTAGTCATATCAAAACTAGTGCATTGTTTCAACGTTAAAAAGTACATTTAAACGAGAATAAAACTAAATGTATTAAATTTACAACAACGAATGAGAAAAATCTGAATATCAATGGGGTATTAAATGGCGAAGAACTGAGCCCTGTTGAATCTTCTGTTTTTTCCTGGACTCACTCTCGACCCAAAGCTTCAGCCCCCCCACCATTTATTTTAACTAGCAAGCAGACTAAGCTCTGTAGCTTATGCTGTAAAAAGATTAGAGATCTCACTAGTGTCGTGACAGCCAGATTACTTTATTTCAGTTATTTCCATATAGGAAAGAAAAAACTTTCTTTAGAAACTTATCGATTGTTTCTATGGCAAACATAGTATAGTATATTATATAAGCGGTAGTTATTCCATTCATCTTAGGGATTTTGCTATGGGGAAATTCGGCTGATTTAGAAACTATTTTTAAGAGCTATTACAACCTCAAACCGAGAGAGTCCATTAGAGAAAAATTTAAAAAAAAATATAATATTAAATTTCCCTCTCAGTATATTTACTAAAATTTAATGTAGGTATGTTCCCAAAAACAAAGGTAGTTTTAGTAAAAAAAAACGTCATATACACTCTTCAAACGCTAAAAACAAACACAAGCAAGTAATACCAGTTTCTCGCCTCCACAGGGTCAGCAATTCATTCTTGGGGCAATGTATACGCTGTTACAACAAAGTCCCAGAAAATATACCAGGTATCTCTATTACCAAGTTTAAATATTTCACTAGACACATACTGTATAAAAAAGTTATTATAATATAAATGAATACATGGTTGATAATAACCCCTGGGATTTAGGTGGTCGTTTCCAAGCTGTTCTTAAAATAAATTTCGCAAATAGTTTGTACCCATTAATATTGTAATTTTTTATAAAATATCCCGCTGGGTTTCTAGCTGGTTCTTCCCAGGAGGCAGGTTTTTTTCCGAACCAGTGGTAAAGTAAAAAGAAGTTATTTGAAAATTATTCAATAAGAATTACATGTGATCTATAATAAAAAATATTCTGTTCTACTCCATTCTGTTCATATAAGTAGTAATAAAAGGGTCAAATATTTCGCCTTATAATTTATTATATCATATTAGTAATTATCTCTTATAAAATTAAGGAGTCTTCTCTTGTCAGGTGGATGAGAAACTATTGTAATAAAGTTACACATTTCGTCTCTATAAAAGAGCTTTCAGTTTCGGTCATCGTATTTTATCTGATTCTGGTTTTTCTTAGTACACTAATTCAGACAGACAGAGACTTACATTAATATTTATTTAACATAAATAAGTTTTAATTGAACTTTGGAAAATTAACGTAATATTAGCTGTTATCTATAGCTACATGAATAAACAAATTGAATAAATCAACTCATTGGACCGAATATTGTAACAGTTTGTATTAACTTTGAGAGAGTTATTAGTTCGGTGATCGCAGTTAAGAGTTCAAGGAGCCATGAGTAGTTGGTAAGTTGAGAGGCAACAGGCGAGCTCGCATATTATATACGAAATGACCTTACATTAAAATGGTTATATACAGAGGGCTGATATGAACTAGTTTCTAAATAATTTTACGTTTTGTTATTAACAAATTAAAAACTCACATTTGTTGTTATTATCTGTGCTTCTGACTAATTTTCAATGACGACAACATCTTTTAACTGCTAACAATACTACGTGGTCTTCTTATATATTAAAATGAATATTTGTTTATGTGTTTGTCTTCCATGTATTCCAATACTATTAAAACAATTACGATGAATCTTTGGTGAGTTGTAGTACGTGTGCCGAGACTCAGTTAGCCATTAATACCTGACATTATTACATTATTTACTCTATATATATATATATATATATATATATATATATATATATATATATATATATACACCCAGATTTAATGGTCCAAACATCCTCCTTGCACTTGAAGACAAGACGTATTCAATGGCGAGGAAGTTTAATTCAAAGAAAATGTAACTTATTTTGAATCTATCATGAAACAGTTCTGCCTATAAATTTAAATGAAAGTATTTTATGGCCTACAGGCGCCCAAATTTTATTTATAAAATACGTTTCGACTACAATCAGGTTTTAACATATACACTTTTTTTTAATTGAAGTAACAAACGTACGAATCCAGCTGATTAGAAATGGTTACTGCACCCCAAAAAACACTTGTTACTAACCAAACTTGTAAAAATCAAATGTAAAAAAATGGTGCTTGTCGGATCCGACGCTCTTTAACTCCCGATCTTCCTATGTGTACTGTGGTATATACGTATACTCGTACTGACCGTGTAGTGGCGGTGTATGATCCACTACTCCATATCATACCGTAGGTGTTGTAAGAGGCGACAGAGGGAAAAAATCAGGTGATGGACGCAGCCTTACTAATAACGACAAAAATAAAAAAACTGCGATTGCCAACCCGCTTGCCAAGCGTGGCAATAGCAGCGAATATCCTATCTATGAGACAATCTATGGGGGTGGTCTGTGGTCAGCAGTGGACTTTAATAGGCTGTAACGATAACTCAAAAATAATACTCTGTAATAAACTCCAAAAAACGCTACTGATGTGTTGTCATTTCTTTACCATATAAGTACCAACATGATGTGCCTCACAGCGTGTCTCACACTGGCTCCCTATTCCCTTCAAACAGAAACAGCAGTGCTTGACGGCAGTAAGAAGTAAAAGACTGGTACCTTCCCTGATGGATTTCTGTGTAAAAAAATAAAAAAAGCAAACTTACAGCCTATATACGTCACACAGCTGCGCACAGGACTCCTCTCATTCATGGATTTTAGTGAAAAAAATTTGCCGCGCCGCCCCAATGAAAGTTGACGGACTTCGTGTGTCTCCGATATAGGTATTTCTTTTCTCATTTCTTCACAATGTTTTCCTTCACCTCTGGACACGTGGTAAACTAGCACTTAAAAATGCAATTAACAATTTCATTAACGCCGGCTGGAATTGAACCCGGGTTGCTCGCGTACTGCAAAATTTACAGGGAGCGCTTAGTCCCTGAGCTACCACGGCTCTGTCAGTGTAAAATATTTTTTATTAAAATCAATCAACTTAAGTTACTAAACCAGCTCTTTAATTTTTAGATAGTATTATGTACATTCACTTTTCAGCCAGCAGGTGTTGAAGTTCTAATGATAATAAATGGTTTTTTCATGTCACTCTGAAAGTCAAGAATAACTTTTACAAGAATATAATTTTCTCTTGCCTTTTTAAAGAGATTAATCATTATTTTACTTAAATTGGATGATTGATATTCATTACAGTTAGTTTTAGCACCTAGTTTACTGGTTTTAAAGTGAAATCTTAGGAATAATTTCACGTCTTAAATGATTAACGCTTATTGAAAGTTTGTGGTCATTTTCACGGGAATACGATGCTTTCCCGGCATCGCACCGTAACCTAATAAAGATGAAGAAACCCTTTACAAGAAACCCTTCATATGCGTGCGCGTTAGTAAGCAAGCTTTTAAAAACACACTGTTAAAAAGGAACATTTGAAATCACAAACAATTTGTCAGTAAATAGTGTGTATATTCTGAACCTCTTCAAGGTCCGTGTGAACAGACTTTTCCTGGGCAAACTCACTCCATGTTGGACCTCATCTTTCCCCTCAGGCCAGATGGAGGTCAAGCGTTTTTACATTGGCATTAATAAAACATACATAATATTCTTGTTCTTACTTTGAGACATTTCCAGTACGAATATTATCAAACGATATAATTTGTCCAAGCAACAATTATGTGTTGACATTGGCAGTATAAACGTAAATAATGTGTATGTTTTATTTTATTTTATTTAACATATTTCTAATACAAATTATATATAAATTATATCTTTCAACGCACCTTATCTCTCTCCAAAATTTAACAGTACCAAGTCTTATACTTATCACAAAGGGTACAAAGTTTCCCCTTCACTTATTATTATAAAGATTATTGTCATCAAATGGTGATGCGTCAAGGCAGCTAAGGTTAATCACCAGCACGGCAGAAGTATGATGACCTTGTGGCAATTTTTAAATACATGTCAAATTGACATAGAGTTAACAATTTCATTAGTGCCGGCGGGGATCGAATCTTCTCGAGCACTTAGCCGGTAAGCTACCATGGCTATTTTAAGTGCTGATTTACTACGCAAGTCGACGGTGAAGGAAAACGTCGTGAGGAAACATTTTGCGGCATGGGCCAATGAGTCGTCCTCCCTGTGTGCAAAGATGGGAGAGATGGCTGATAGAAGTTCCTTTAGACAGCCGTGGCGGTCGTTTAAGAAATCAAACTAGCTTCTCGCCAATTCTGCCCATGTGATCTGTCTTTTCCTTGGCAATGACACTTTTGAAGGACCAGGGGGCAGAAATACTTCTTTTCAAGAGCGTTGGTATTTGCATCCCGAGATGTCGATACGTCAGCTCAGACCTGGTAGCACTCCGTATGGCGTATTAGTTTATGGCGTAATGCAATTGCAAAAAATCGCAGGAGCGAGCAAACCATGGCTGGTTTCTGCCTCCGATAAGAACCACAGATAATGGAATAAAAAGTTCCATTCCCAGTAGCACCACATCAGCGACAGAATCAGCAACATCGCTGGGATTATCCGGCAAGAAGTCTGAGAAATAAGAAAAAAAATATTCCGAAGCTATGTCAAGTTCGCCAACACGCATTGGGGCAGCGCGGCGGACATTTCTTTGCTCTAAACCCGCCTCAAAAATGAGAGGAGGCCTATGCCCAGTAGTGGGACGTACGAGTATATAGGATGTTACTTTAACTTCAACTTTTGACATGGAGTCATTAATAGGAGAGTTGGTGTGTAAGTAATAATCTTTTATCCCATAATCAATAAATATGATAATTCACCTAATGACAATAGTCAAAAGTAATTTAATGGTTACTCTTTTATTTAAGATTCAATAAGATTATTATAGAAAAGGCACAGCTAAGTTAATCGCTAATGGAAACGAATTGCATTTCACGTCTTGCTGGAAGCAAGTCTGGAATAACTTAGTTAAACGCCATCGTAAATTTTTCACTTACCTTTTTAAAACTATACGTCTTAGTTTAAGTCGTATTAAGATAAAAAGTAATTAAAGTTTAATGCGGGCTCAGAGATGTAAGTATTAAATTGATTTCGTACTTAAAATAAAATTAGGATTAAATGTGGTTGTTTTAGTTTTGTTTCAATATTATAAAAAGATGATATGTTAATATTTTGCTACTGGTTGTGACAAAACACGTGTTAGTGTACGAACACCGTGTATACCTGCAATTATATTGTACAAGAGAAAGCCGCATTCGATCCTAGCTTTTATCAATAAATTGGTAATTCCGATTTCCGACTGTTAGTGCTGATTAACCTACCCTATGAATAGGCGTTGAAGAAAAACACGTAGGTAAACCTGTAAAATATTTAAGCGATTGGATATGATATTTGCTAGGACCTCCTACCAACAAAGAAGTTAGAGACGTTTGCGTACATTTCAAGTGATGCCGAGACCATGTTCAGCTTCTTGACACGTACTTACGCAGACATCGTTCATTTTTCTTCCTTTACCTGCCCGTAAAACTTCACTACTGACAGTGTAGTGGCGGTGAAAGAATAATCTGGTAATTTAGTAATATCTTTCATCACTATCTACGTTGTCTTAATTATTATTTAGTTATTATGATGATTTTGTATGTATTTATATCATGTTAGTATATATTAAAATATTATATTTTTAAACATATCTTAATGTATATTGATATGCTAAAAGATAAAGTTAAGGGCCTATATACGTCCGATCGCTGGGAACAGGCCTCCTCTAATTTCTGAGTGAGTTTTAGGGCAAGTAAATGTCCGACACGCTGCCCCAATGCATATTGGCGAAATATTTTTTTCTTATTTCTCAGACAAACTGGTTACTTCTCGATATTTCCCTTCACCATCGAGCACGTGCTAAATCAGCACTTAAAGTTGCAATTAAGAATATAATTTGTGCGCTTATTCCCTGAGCTATCACGGCTCTATATTATCCGAACGATATTATATTAATAAGTAGTTTTTATTTGATTTGTTTTGAACGTCCACCACTCTCACATACGTAAAGTTTCTGTTTATGTAAAGTATGGAAGAATTCGGTTTTAGTTAGCGGTAAGGTCAACTTTTGTAAAATCAATTAAGACACATTTTACAAAATTGGAAATTTTTACTAATGATGTGCAATAAAGTTGTATTTATTAATAGTATCATTTATTTTATTTTCAAAACGAGCCATCATATATGGTTAATTAAAAGTGGCTTCAGAGGCAGCTGAATTAAGTGCCGCAAACATGAGTCTCTGTGAGATGTTTATATATTTGTACCATTTACTGTAGAGACTATCGGTTCGTGGGGTCTACGTGCTATGTACGTGCGATGAAGTTCCTAAAGGAACTGTATCCGCGACTGGTCGTCATTGCTGGTGATAAGAGGGCTGCTTCATTTCTCGCTCAAATGTCAAGTATAGCCATTTAGCGAAGAAACGCAGCCAGTGCGTACTTGGCACGATACCACGGAGAGTAGGAATGTCTGATAATTAAAATTTTTAGTTTTTGTTTTTCTTTATTTTATAATAATTTTCTGTAAATGTGCTAATTTAAGATACTTTCAATATTACATTAACAATAACATTGTAAAATTCAAATAACCTTATATATCCTATACCTAAACGAGCAATTTTTTTTTTTATTTTTTTTTTTTTTTTTTTTTTTTATTTATATTATCGGAATCTCGGAAACCGCTACCGATTTTCATAAAATTTAGTGTCCAGGGAGTTTCGGGGGCAATAAATCGATCTAGCTAGGATTTATTTTTAGAAAATGTCTTTTTGTCCGTGTTTTCAGGCAATGAAAAACTGCTACAATATAAAAAGGTAAATTTTGACACTATGTTAATGATCGTAATAGCTCAAGTGGATATCGAGCGGTCGCGAAATCGTAATGCCTTGGTTCGCGTCCTGTCTTCGGTCCGACTTTTTTCCTTTTTTTTTCTCAAGTTCCCTTTTTTGTGAGAAAATATATTATTTCGAGCCCCTTTTTTAGTATTTTTTAAAAATACGAAAATTTTAATACAACTAATTGCACTCATGATTTTTTATTCAAATAACCTGTTCAGTTTTTTCTATTATAATACACATACATATATAAACACTCACGCCTGTCACCCAGAGGGGTAGGCAGAGACAACGGACTTCCATTTGGCACGATCCTGACATACCTCTTTCGCCTCCTTTACATCCATTTATCTACGCATACATGCTCGTCGGTTAAGGGTACTTCTAACGTGGCCCATTTTCAAAATATCGCCAATTTGGTCGATAAACTTTTTTCTAGGGCGTCCCTTCCCGACTCTGCCGTTCTTACATCTGCCATATAAATTTGCTTTGTCACTCTTTCTTCATTCATTCTTTCTACATGACCAAACCACCGAAACATTCCTTTCTTAATCCTGGTCATAGCATCATCTTGCATACCACATTTATCTCTTATCACGCAATTTCTCACCCTGTCATTCAGATTCAACCCTAGCATACTCCTTAAAGACCGCATTTCTACAGCATGTATTCTAATTTCGTGCTTCTTCTGCCACACCCAGCTTTCACTACCATACATTAAAGTAGGGACTAACACAGCACTATGAATTACCATACGTGCCTTTTTTGACACATTCTGGTACTTCATAACAGAGTGTAGTGCCCCATTCACTCTATTCCCTGCATTTACTCGTCGTTCTATATCCTTATCATATCTACCATCCCTGCTAAATACACATCCCAAATACACAAACTCATCCACTTGCTCAATTAACTCTCCTTCTATTCTTATTTCTCATACGGTTTTGCTTTCTTCTCTATTAAAAACCATCACTTTCGTCTTAGTTGCGTTCACTTTCATTCCCCTTTCTTTTAATGCCCAGTTCATTAATGTAACCATCATTTGCAACTCAGCCGCCGATGACGCAAATATGACCTGATCACCGGCATATAAAAGGAATTTGAAGGTTAACTCGCCCATTCTTAACCCACATTCTTCATCTTTCAAAGTTTGCAAACAACTGTCCATAAATAGGTTGAACAGCCAAGATGAAGCTACACAGCCCTGTCTGACACCTTTTTGGATGCCAAACCAGTCCGAGTAGACCCCATTGATCCTGACACAAGCACTAGAGTCCCTATAAAGAGACCTTAATGCCTGTATCAAACCAGCGCTCAACCCATATGAGTTCAGTGTTTGCCATAACACATTCCTGTCCACTCTGTCATAAGCCTTTTCCAAGTCCATGAACGCACAAAAAACTTTCTGGTTTTTGGCCAAAAACTGTTGTACCCCTTTCCCCTGGCAGTTTCTTTCATCTTCACGACAGTTTCCATGAACATTGCTTTTATATGGTAGCCTGGTTTTATAAATTAAACAGGTGTCCAGATATCCTTCTATCGTTCTTATCCGTTCTCTTTCTTTTTTCATTGCTTTCAACTACTTCTTTTACTCTCTTATTTAGACGTCTAAATTCTGCTTTTTTTCTTTCAATTCTCATCATTCATACCAGAAGAATTACCATCTGGCTTTGGTTGCTAGTAAATCTAACCATGCTTTCTTCTTTGATTCAACTTCCACCCGTACCTCATCATCCCACCACAACGTATTACTTTTCCTTTCATTTGTTCTTTTACTTACACCACATACTTCGGTGGCTGCATCCACCAAACCTTTCTTAATATTATCCCACACAGTATTCAAGTCTAAATCATTCATACACAACTCATTCAAACATCTAATATTTTCTCTCAGTCTGCATTTATACTTCTCTTTCACATTTTCATCTTGTAACTTCTCTATTCTTATACGCTGTAACGCAGTGGTAGACACAGATGTCCGATGCCGCCAACGCTTGAAAAGACCATTAATTCGACATAAGACCAAGTAATGATCCGTCCCTACGTTGGACCCCCGGTAAACCCTTGTATCTACGACTGCGCTCCTCATTCTTTCATCCACAATTACGAAATCTATCATGCTTCTATCATCACCTCTTTCCCATGTATACATGTGAATCTTCTTATGACGAAAAAAAGTATTCGTCACAAAAAGATTCTTTTCCACACATACGGTGAGGAAGTCTTCACCATTCTCATTTATACTTTCATCACCAAAAGTTCCCAATATCCTTTCATAACCAGACCTCTTCACCCCAACCCTTCCATTAAAGTCTCCTAACATAATAATATTTTCATTTTCCTTACATTTTGTCAACACCATCCTTACCATGTCCCAAAGCTGCTCTCGGATGTAAGTGGGCTTAGACATGTCTGGGGCGTACAACCTTAGCTGAAACAGTTTCTTTAAGCCCACTTTCATTCGTATCCATAGCAGCCTCGGGCTTACACATTCATACTCTTTCACACATTGACTCATTCTTTCTGAAAGGATGAAACCTGGCATGCCCGTTTGGTCTCGTCTACACCAGACCAATACGGGGTATACGTGCCATGTGCAGTGGCATCCTTTCCCTTTCGTTTCGTCTCATTTACACATAACACATCTATTTCTCTGTCATTCATCATTTCCCATACTTCATCCATCTTATCATTCATTCCTCCACATACATTCAGCGTAGCCAGACGGGTTTCCGCAATCCACTTTTCGCCCCTCCGGGAGACACAACGTGACGGGTGGCGAACTTCGTCGCCGGTTTTTCTCCCGGAGATTCTTCGCACCCCTGCCCCATTAAAGGGGCGCTGGGAACTCGGGGCCATTTCTTTTATTTCCTGACTCATGGTGCGAACAAGGATTTTTTTATCTATTATGTCAATAAAATTAAAAAATATTATTCATGTTTCATCCATTTTTCATGTAATTTTATCTAAATGTAATTTCACAAAAACCGAGCAAAGCTCGGTCAACCAGGTACTATAAATAACATGTCACGTTGTTTGTCCGCGATGGACTCCTAAACTACTTGACCGATTTTGATCAAATATGCACAGCGTGTGTAGTTTGGTCCAACTTGAGAGATAGGATAGTTTTTTTTGCCTATGAGTGATTCACATTTTTTTTGCGAATTTAAGGTTTTTTTAATAGGACGTGGCAAAGGGTCGTTAAAAAGGGCAAAACAGCGTCTGCTTGGCAAGCTAGTAATAATAATAATAACAATAAACAAGAAACATTAGAGTATATATAAAGTGAATCCAAGAAAAGTCATACTAACTTTTCAAGTTGGTGTCTATATTATATATTATAGGCTTTTTTAAATAACTGTTAGACAGTGCAAGAATTTATAAATATTTATAATGAAAATATTTAATGACAACATCTGCATATCACAAATTTTTACGAGGATACAATGTTAATAATTAACGACAAGTAATTAAATAATATTTTTTTTTAAATATTCGTTCAATAAGAAATATTAGCTAAACAGTTATTTTAACAGCACATGTTTACGTCGGCCGTAAAAACACTCCAGCAATACCTGGTCATTATCTAAATCAAAGATTATGAAAAAATAAGTTAATTTTAATAAGTTTGTTATTACTTGGCATAAACCCTGGCCTTGTACGTAGTAAAGGTCATTCTGCTGCTATATTATGGTTGCAGCACGAACGGATCGGTAGACCAGGCAATGGTTATGCTCTCACAGAATACCAGAGTGAAATAGCAGGTTAACGGTGCTGTGTTTCGTATGGTAAGATGTAGAGAACCGGTGATCCTTCTTACTGGTAAATTCATTGTCACCCATGAGGACTAAGATAAAACATATCTCGTACATTTTACACTTTAAATCTTTGTCGAGTATAGATGTAGGTGTCTATGAGTTACAGTGTAATGTATCGAAATATATTTACAGTTTACCTAAATTTGAAATATCTACATTTCAATTAATTTATCTTGCATATACAGAAGTCCGTGTAATAAGAGATATACTCTGTCTTAATAAGTTTAGGTGTTCTACAAATTAAGCTTGGGTAAAGTAATTCACGGAATGCGGGCCTAAAAGCTTAGGACGTAATTAATTCTCGAGGATTAAGTAACAAATAACAGGTATAATATGTAAAGGCAGCGGTGAACGTACACAAGTGTTTTAGGTCTATGTATTCTTGGTAAAAACTAGAGAGCTATTGTAAAATAGCTTGTTGACAATAGGTGTTTTTACCAAGAATACATAGCTGTCGCCTTGTATCAGCTGGCCGTATCTGGGAGCTAAAGGTAGTTCAGCAAGTTGTAGAGATGGCTATGTTCGAAATAAAGAAATTCGCAGTAAAACTAGAGTAACCACCACAAACCAACGGATCAGTAGGCTGAAGTTGTAAAAGGCCAGTAATATAGCTTAAGTAACCGATAACTGATAAGCAGAAGCGAAGTTTCGCTTCGCTTCTTCGTTATCGGTTACTTTCGAAAGACATTAACAGTCTATACATTTATACAGCCTTTTATTTCTGAAAATAGATAAAATCAGGAAAATTCCGTCGCGCTGCTGACTTAATGTGTCAAATGACCTCGAAATTTTAATTATAGTACACACACACACACACACACACACACACACACACACACACACAAAAGTGTATATTCAGCCAGTCCTCTGTCACTCTTGCTACCTGCATGAAATAATTACCTACAATCGCTTTTCGCACCCAAGAACGCACGCACGCATGCACGCACGCACGCACGCACGCACGCACGCACGCACGCACCCACGCACGCACACGCACGCACGCACGCACACATACACGCATACATGCACACACGCGCACACACACACACACACACGCACGCACACACACGCACACACGCACACACACGCAACACACACGCACACACGCACACACACGCAACACACACACACACACACACACACACACACACACACACACAAACACAGAAAGTCCACTGCTAGACCCCATGTCTATTTTCCATTGTAGGGGGATTTGCTTTAGTTACAACAACTTTGTCTCTAGATTGGTTCGGTAACTTTAAGATTATCTCTTTCTAGTTGTGAATAATATTATAGATATTATAGATTTTGACACGCGTTGTAGGCGATTGAATGATAAAGTTTTTTAACGCTGTTTACGTACTCGTAAATCGTTTTTGTTAATACTTGTTGAAATATATTTGTTTAGTGTTTAGTGTATTTAATTGTAGGATAAAATTGTTGAAAAAGTTTTAATGTAATTTAAAAATTATATATTTTATGTATATTACCTAGTTGATCAATTGTAACGGCAAAAATCCGTTCCTACACTAACTGTTGCGTGGATAGATGATAATTATGACCAACAAAGGTTTCAGATAAATTATTCTTTAAGTTACCGAAGGATTTTAGTAGGAAGTTATGAAAAGTGTCAGGTTTACAGGTTCGAATTTTCCACGGAACAAGTGTTTGGCATACAAATAATTGTTCCGAGTGTGGAAGTGTGTCCGTGTGCAATTTAGAAAATCCTAGTTGGGATGTAAGTTTTTTAAAAGGCTGTTATGAAATAAATATTTTCAATGCAAATTGCAGGCGTATATTTTACCAAACTACGTAAAGTTTCAGCCTATACACGTCCCACTGCTTTGGCAAACTTTACATGTCTTGAAATATTCTTTCTTATTTCTCAGACATGCAGGTTCCCTCGCGATGTTTTCTTCCACCGCCGAGCACGCAGTAAATCAGCATTTAAAATTGCAACTAGCAAGTTCATTGGTGCCGGCGGGGATCGAACCCGGGTTGCTCGCGAGCTGTAAAATTTACTGCGAGTGCCTAATTCCTGAACTACTAATGCTCTTAACTAGCACCTACATATAATAAGGTAAAAAGGTTTTATTGAAATACCATGCAGTTCTTTAACGTGAAGGTAAAGAAATGAATGGTATTTCACTTTAAGTTGAACGGTATACAAATAAATTCTGTTGAATCCATTATAAAATACACTTTGTGAAATAAATCCATCACAATCTATAAAAGTCCATTGCTGATCATAGGCCTCCTCTACATATTGTTTCATAGGGGGGGTGTTTACCCATGGGGTACTTACACATTTTCAGTTTCCCTTTGTCGCCTCTTACAACACCCACGGGACGATATGGGCCATTGCCACTTTAGGTTACTAATCTGTTGGGCTATGTCGGTCACTCTGGCTCTATTGCTTATATTTTCATTCCATTCCGAAGTTTATAACGCAGAGAAACTCCGAGCATAGCCATCTTCATCTTCATCGCTGAGAGACCTTAGCCTACCTCATGCGGCCAGTAAAGGACCACGTCTCAGATCCACAAGCCATCCCTGGTGACACGCACTGGTTGTACAATCTCGTTTTAAGGTTTTGAGGTATAGCTGACAAGATGTGTGTGTGTGTGTCGTAATTTCTGCCCACCCGAGTTGAATCCATCGATTGACCTCTCGGTCGAAGTTGGATGATTTGTCCTAGGTAAACAGGCATAAATACTTGTGAACAACTTCGAACTTAGTGATCCCAACAACTACCGGCTTAGGTGTGACACGGTTGTTACACGTGATCTTTTCAGTTATCAGTTAGTTTAAAGATAAATTAATCTGTAACAATAACACTTATTGATTGTACTTGCAATGACGTTCGTGACAATCATCGCGCTGTATTACAGCTGTAATAACAAAGGGTTAGTCAGACTACAATAATATTACTCTTATGTTATACTTTCTTAAAATATTATTAAAATTATGTTTATAAACATTATGTTTAGATGGAAGAGTAAAAGTTTTTGTTTTATTTATTTTAATGCCACTGTGAGTCGTGTAAATACTGTAACTGTATTTTTTCTTTATTATTTATTGAGGAATGTTGGCATTAACATATTTATTCTTGAAAGAAAATGTATGTACTACGTACTATTTTAAAAGTTTTAGAGCCATGCTGCAGCTGTATAATGGTTGTAGCTTGAATCCATTGGCGTAACCGGGAATGGACTACACTCTTTTAGAATACCAGCGTAAAATAGTAGTTCACTACTGCGTTTTGTATTGTGAGTGTAGGAAATCCGAGACCCATTTACTTAATACGACGTATTCACATTTGATTCACGAGTGATAGCAAATCTGCATTTTGATTCTTTATCGAGGACAGATTTAGATATCTATAGGTCATAACACCCATATACCATCAGGTGGGTTTGTGATCGTTAGTCACCCTTACTTTACAAAAAAAAAATTATATATGGTGGTTTTAATTTAAGCCCAGCCTTAACTTCAACTTCAAATCTAATTTTACTTCGTTATTAGCTATTGCGCTCACAAAAAATTGTAAGAATTTTTTTCAATTTCAATCAACGAAGCAAGGGCTATTCGACCTTTAAACGTTACACTATTGTGTAGTGCTTGTCACAGCGTCATAGAGTTGGTCCCAATTACGATGGTATGTTCGGCGTGCGACTTCGTCATAGCTTTTGTCAAAAAATTGAAACATCCACCAGTTCTTGCATACCGTTTTTTCGATAGGTAACTAATAAATTTTTAAAACTGTTATTAAATATCTCTTGTACTTATTCTTAATTAATAACTTTCTATAAAATAACCAACTTTTTTTCTTCGAATACATAATATAACAAGCAAAGTATAATTTATTATTATATATTAAATCTAACTTAAAATATCTTCTCTTGTCAGTTCACGGTTATCGCAAATAATTTCTTATGGACACTTTAAATAACTAAACGTATCTATTTAATATCTCAATAAATAAGTATTCGAATTTTCTGCACTAAATAAAACATTACATTGAGCTTTTAATAAAAAGTCGTAATAACAAAAATTTATAACATTGTTGTAAAATATATTGAAACTTTTGTAATATTTAATAACTTCTTTTAGATACATTCTTCATTTAAAATAAACTAAGTTATTGTAATTGTAAGTTTTAAGGAAAGTTGTTTGAAAATTAAATAGATCCATTAAGTAATAATAGAAGTCATATAGTGTCGATTGACTTTTAAAGTAGTATAATAGGTGAACAAAATACAAGCCTATGGCATAGATATAATATTTAAAAATATAGAATAAAGCTAATAAAAATAACGAAATTCAAATCACTTTACGCGAGGCTACTGTCAATATATTTGTGTCGCCTCCGAACATGAATATGCCGCTTTAAAACTTTAAACCACTTTAAACCGGCTTCGCCTTCACTTTTCTTTCGTCCTGCCACTTGTGATGAAATTTTATTGCTAAATCAATTTTTGTTTTTGTTTCCAAAAATTGAGAACGCCTTGTCCAACAAAAAAATAATTCCTTTTGTTTAAGAAATAGCATCCTTAGTCCTCTCCAATCTGGCTTTAGATCTGGTCCCAGTGCGACTACGGCGTTGTAAAAATCAAGGAAGACATTCACTACGGTATGGAGAATCATCAAGTCACAGAATTGGTGTTGCTGGATTTCAGCAATGCCTTCAGTACTGTTGATCATGATATCCCGTTAGGGCTTCTGGGTTCTCTTAACATATCTCCAACTGCAATTTCCTGGTATCATAGTTATTTGTATGGGTGCCGGATACGTATTTGTGTTCAAGATAGACTTTCTTCTTGGCTTGATACCGTAGCTGGTGTTCCACAAGGTGGGGTCTTATCTCCTCTTTTATCCGCAATCTTTATTAAAACGATTGCATCCCAAATATCTTCTCTTTACTACTGGTATGCAAATGACCTTCAAATATATTTACAAACAACCATTGAAGATATTCCCAAAGCTGTTGAATGTATCAACAAGAATCTGGCTTGTTTTCTCGAGTGGACACGATCTTATGGGTTGACGGTAGACCCTTTAAAATCCCAATCTATAATTATTGGGAGTTCAAGAAAGATTCCTGAAGGAGCTGGCACCAGGGTGCCAACTCCATCCACTTGACCGCGACCGAGTTCTTTCTGATCGACTCAATTTACTGGCGCTGCGTAGGGATGTTGCATTCGTTTGCGTTTTTTATCGTATCTACTATGGGGAGTGTCTTGAGAAATTGTTCGGATTCAGATTCGGAGGGATGTTTCGGATTCTAGCCGCCAAATTTCACTTACGCACATCGCTTTAAAATTCACGATACGATCCTCACCATCTGGATACTTGGCGGTCCACCACTGCGTTTTACTACGAGTTTTCTTCCTCGAACCAACTCTCAGTGGAATTATTTACCACCGGCGATTTTTCCGGATTGATACAATTGAGGGACCTTCAAGAATAGAGCTCACTCCTTTGTAAAAGGTTGGCAACGTACCTGCAATTCCCCTGGTGTTGTGGTTGTTCATGGGCGGCGGTAGTCACATAACATTAGGTGAGCCGCATGCTCGTTTGCCCCTTCTTGTAAAAAATAAATTTATGTCGCACCTAACTCTGCAATGCAAATAACCCACCTCAATAAAATCAGTTACTTCGATAGTACACACTTTTGTAGTAATTGTTTATTGGTTGATAAATTTTATAAAATCAATAAAAATGAATAAATTTGAAGAATATTTACTTTACTGGTCGTCTGGGCTTTCTGTCACCCTCTTTTCTATTTGTGTTCCTGTCATTGCGGGTTTGTAGGGTTTGGAGAACTAGTATAATAACAGGCTAAAAAGCAATTCTTCTTAGGCGTCCGTTGTGGCAACGAATCTGTAGAAGTTTACTTCTTACCCGACTTCCACTGAAGGTATTCTCTTGTTTTTTGAGAATATCTAAGTATGTATGCATGTATATTTCTATTGCCCGATCTGTAGGCTAAACAACTTGACGTATTTTAAACTATGAGGTGCTGTATGATGCCTCTCAATTGTTGAAATGACACAGGGTATAAAATTTTACACTTTCCAGTCGGGTTTTTTAATTACTGTTTTAACTATGGGGCTTGTTTATAGTTGGTTGCCATGAGCTATTGTCCATGGGCTGCAGTAGCCACTTACCATAAGGTGGACTGTTGGTTGTCACTTCCGTTTAAAAATAAATAAGCCTTTGTTCAGCACTAAGCTCATGATGGGCTGGAGTGAAAATAAAGTTAAAAGTTAAAGCCACAGGTATGTAGTGGCAGAGGGCAGGCCTCGTTTAACTTCTGAGAAGGATTAAGAATGAGATAATTTAATTTAATTGAAACTGCTTGATACAGCCAACTACAAGTCCACAGCTTAACATAGGCCTTCCCCAAGGAATGCCACAAAATAAAGTCCTGAGCCACCCGCATCCATCGACTTCCTGCATGTCTTACCAGGTAGCCACTCCATCTTGTGGGGGGCCACCCTACACTTTGCCTTCTAATTGTTTTATAGCAATATGCAATTTTTTAATTAAAAAGATAAATAATGCACTGTAATAATGCATGAAATTACTTAGAGTATAAATAAGCAAGCTAATGCGATTAGCTATTTTCGAAATATTTAAATAAGCGATAAATACATAAATAGAAAGAATTCTAGTGGGAAATACAAAGAGCTTTCTGTGATCGTCACTGATATCTTTTACATTCGTGTACTGTCTCATTTAAGTTCTTATTCGTACGTCGACATTTCCATCTGTCTTTGCAGACCCTCTTCAATCCTTACCTCGTAAATCGAATTTTATTCGTTACGGTGATACCATTCAATCGTTCTTTTTTTCTCTTAATAGATTACTTCCTTCTTTATTATACATAGGAAATTGCTTCTTTTTCATATATGAACACTTTGAAGGAACATTTTCGTTTTCATTACCATGACTTCTTAGACTCGACATATGTAAGTCGAGTCATGCTTATATCGTCGTCGTGCTGTCTACTCAGTCACCTTTAAAGTTACAGGATAAATGTGATGTTTTATCCGCCTGTCTGGGAGATTATAAGTTATTTTTTTTTATTTTCATAAAAAGAATTTAATAAATTTCAAATATCTTTGCAAACTTTAGATTGAGTCGTAAATACTATACTGTAGGTTTCATTGCAGTATTGTTTATTTTTTGTATTTAAAAAACCAATTACTATTTTTCCTATATCATGGAGGCGCTTTACATACATAAATTGTTTAAGCAGAAACATTTACTCCCGGAACAATTATTGGCTATAACTCATATAAATATTTGTTACGTGTGGGATTCGAACCCGCGGCCATGCTATGCTACTAACTTTTAATTTCTATATAACATCTACGCTCACTAAACAAAGTGTTGAAGGAGGTGAGTAAGAAGTAAGTAAGAGTAATTTAATTTTACAAGTCATTCTTGCTAAGTGGCGGATTTTTGAAACGGCGTAAACCAGAAAAAGTCTTAAAAAGAATATAGATGATCATAATTATTTATCAATCATCTACAGACGGCTACCATGTAGTCTAGGTAAAAATATCCACACCCAAAATCATTCCATGGATATCGTAAGAAGCGACAGTGAGAGAATGTAACAAGAGATGAGCAGCAGCAACTTCCTGTAACAACGGGAAATAACAAAAAACTGCGATTGCCATCCTATCTGCCAAGCGTAGCGACTATCGCAAATATATTGTCCCTATGAAGCAATCTATATGAGAGGCCTATGTTTAGTAGTAGACTTTAGTTAACTGTAA